>JASSUY010038847.1:3818-17139 GCA_032466535.1 Forpus xanthops
CACAGTGCTACACCAGCTACTGCTTAAAGGGGAAAAATGACTGCTGCTGCTGAACCCATGACATTATCCACCCCTTAACCCAACTCTCTTTGGTTTTGTGCGTAAGTGGCTATGTGAACTTACCCACTGCACCAGTAGTTCTCAGGGTGTTAATTCCTGTGGTAATCCAGGTTTGGGAAAAGATCTGTTGAAAAATATGCAAAGCCTCTGTCTCAGAAACTCAAACCAGATGCAGGAGAAAGATTTATCAGGGACAGCTGTGGCAGCCCAAGCTTTCCTTGGTCAGCTGCATTCTTTGTAGGGACCATGTGCTTTATTTCCCAATCCTAACCATAACCCTGCACATGGCCTTGGCTGAACTTTAGTCTAAAGTCTACCACTGTTGTCAAGGCGAGAAAGTTAGGATGAAATATTTTTGCAGCCCGTGCCTTTCTGCAGCAACTGCTTTGCAGCTTCCCTGCAATGGAAGCAATGGCTTTGTCTTTCTCCCAGGCCTGATCCCTAGAGATTGGTTTTAGCTGAGGTTTGGCTAAGAGCCTGAGCCCTGGCTGAGGTGAAAAAGCTGTTGGGCTCAAAATGTTTTTGCAGCCTGTATCTTCCTGTAGTGGTCACTTTGCAGCCCAGCTCCCTTGGAAGCCATAGGCTTCGTCTTTCTACCAACCCAATGCCTAGCACTAAGTCTGGATTGTTGGCTTTGGCTGAGGCTTGACCAAGTGCCCAACCCTGGTTGAGGTGAAGGAGATATTAGGGAATAAATAATTTGTAAGCTATACTTATTTGGTCAGCTCTAATTTCAGAATGCTTTACTAATACAGTTAAATCAGGGCTCTTCATTAAATTTGTTTTTCCTTTGGTATTAGCTAGGACTTCTAGTGCCTAACACTTGAATTTTTCAGCTCTTTCCTTGTAATAAATTTCCCTTTCCTTTCTTTATGTAACTTGTTCTCAGTAATAATTCATCTCCTATGTGATAGGAAGCTGGCCACTGTAGGTCATGTCTTAAATAACCAGTATTTGTGAAAGCTATGCCTGGGAAGGGAAATTAAAATCTTGTTTTTATTAGCAGCTATCAAAGTGTTCCTTCTGTCTATAAACATGCAACCGTGTTTGATGGGGACCTATAGGGATGCTAGGGAGGGACTCTTCATTAGAGACTATAGTGAGAGGACAAGGGGTAACAGGTTCAAACTTAAACAGGGGAAGTTTAGATCAGATATGAGGAAGAAATTCTTTACTGTAAGGGTGGAGAGGCACTGGAATGGATTGGCCAGGGAAGTTGTGAATGCTCCGTCACTGGCAGTGTTCAAGGCTGGGTTGGACATAGCCTTGGGTGACATGGTTTAGTGGGAGGTGTCCCTGCCCCTGGCAGGGGACTTTGAACTAGATGATCTTAAGGTCCTTTCCAACCCTAACTATTCTATGATTCTACGATTCCTTCTTGTTCAAAGTGCTTTCAAATTTGGTAGCTGTACCAAAGTAACTCCTTATTTTTGAAGAAAAGCAGACTCAAACCATTCAAATCTTGACTCAAAGTGCACATTTGGTGTCACATTTAGGTGACAGATGTACTGGAGCCCTTTGTAACCTTATTCAGGAAGACATGTACTAGGAGGTTAAACTTGAGGGTGTCCTAGTGCAGATCTTCCAGACAAAAGTGTACCATCTATTCCAAAGCATTTCAACAATAGTGTGTCATGAAATGAAGGTAGACTCTGCAATGGAGAGTTACTATCAGTAGACCTTTATGAATTGACTTAATTTCTAAATTGTCAAATTTTTGCTTTGTTGTTTGTAGTTTTACAGATTTTGACTTTTTCCCCCCCTTCCCAGATTTTGGTGTTAGTGCATTTTTAGCAACAGGAGGCGACGTTACTCGTAACAAAGTAAGGAAAACATTTGTTGGTACTCCATGTTGGATGGCCCCTGAAGTAATGGAGCAGGTATTCCTAATGTTAAAAAAAACCAAAACCCCAAAACTTTCCCTTTTTAATTTCTGGAACTTGAGATATCACTAACTTGTTTTTCTTTTCTGGTTCTATTCCAGGTGCGAGGTTATGACTTCAAGGCTGATATGTGGAGTTTTGGGATAACAGCCATTGAGTTAGCTACAGGAGCAGCGCCTTATCACAAATACCCTCCTATGAAAGTAACAATCACTTTGTACTCTTAATGCTGTTAGCTGTATTATTAATTCTGCTAGATACTTACTACTGCTTAATTTTCAATAGCAACTCAAGATGTATAAATATATGTATTCTGTGGAATATTTATTTTCCTTTAATTTCCACATGCTTGGGGTTGATTTTATTTACAGTAACTCTTCTTTGGGTTTACTGTAGGTGCTAATGCTGACGCTTCAAAATGACCCTCCCACTTTAGAGACAGGTGTAGAGGACAAGGAGATGATGAAAAAGTATGGGAAATCCTTTAGAAAACTTATTTCCTTATGCCTTCAAAAAGATCCTTCCAAAAGGTAGGTCATTATTGCCATGTACAGTAGAATTATTATTTTTAAATGTACAGGCTACTAAGTTTCCAGAGCTTAAACACCATGTTTAAGTGTATGATTTGAATTTTGTGAACAGCAGCGTTCAGTCATCTTCATCTGGGGAGAAGAAATTGCCTCTTAATTGTGTTCAGGTTTTTTAATTCTTCTGGGTGGTTAACCTACTTTATTTATTATACTGTTGAATCAAACTGATCAAACGGAAGTCCTTGCTCTCTACGTGTTAATTCTCATCTGAGGAAAGGTATAAATCTGGGTATAAGTCTAAGACTGTTTAGATTGATCAGACAGAACTGTTGGTAACCAAACACATCAGTTTCTTGGCCTTTAAAATAAATAAAAAATAAATAACTTTGTTGATTTTTCTTGTTTTGTGTGACATAAGCTTAGTAACTTGGATATTTCCAAAGAAAATTACTTATTAAGAGGTATATTTTTTTTTAACTGTAAAGTTAGGGGCCCTAAGCTCATGTAGAGTTTTCCTCATGTTTATGTAGTCAGTTGCATGTCATAGTATCTTTATGATTTGTTCTTGCTGTGATTTGTGAATGAGATAGCCAAGATCATGAAATTGTTAAGCAGCTGTTTCAAAACCATTGCTGAGGTCTCAAGTTCCCAGAACAATTAATTTATTTATCCTTTATTCATTTTTACGCAGACCCGTTGTTGTAGGTTTCTTTTGCTGAAGAATTAGAGCAAGCAAATTCTAATTAACATGATTTCCTAGGGGTATTTAATATATCACTTCTTTTGAAGAGTTTCAGAGCTGGTATTTCTATGGAATGAGATTGCTCTGAGAGAACAATACTGATTGAGTGTGGGTCTTTTGTGGTGGATACTTATGTTTGCTGATGTTATGCTAGCTTAATCCAGGATGTTGTAGGGAGTCAAGTCAAAAAGGTGACAGTGGCAATACTAGAAAACAAAGGGTAATTAGAAAAAGATTATGTGGCAACTTCTTTATTCTTGAAATCTTTCACATTCTTTTTTTTTTTTTCACTGAAAGGTCATTTGTGTATGATTTCAGATTCCCAGACCCCTTACAATTGGTGGTCTTAGTAGCAAGTCTTAAGCTTAGCACTGCAGTTTGACTGCTTACAGATAAGGACGAAATGTGTGCCAGGTAATCAAGCTTCTTTTAGTTTCCAGGGTCCACCAAGTTTCAGGGTAAGATTAAATTGGTATGCAAAACATGAGAAGTTGAGAATTTAAATGGGTTTTCCTTCTCTCTTGAATTCATACTGCTGAGTTACTTGATCTGTAGTTACTACATCAGTGTAGAAACAGTAGTTTTTATACTAATTATGCAAATTTCTTACACTGAGATTTAAACATGTTCAATAGCTTCATACTTGGGATTGCCTTGGACTGAACAATTAGGCCAGATAAGTGTGCCAGTTACTGTGACTGAGGAGCAAGTGTCCTTATATTGTGGGGTCATTGCTACCTTTTGTTTTTCCCAATCCAGGGTTTAATTTTGCATGGAGATGCCTTCATTGATGTTGTATCAATTGTGGAAGAAGTGCCTGTTCTTTGTGGCGAATTTGAGGACTGGCTTTGTGCTGTTGTTTCAGACCATGATGTCTTTCTTTTTTGGGATCTGCATAGGTATTTCTCTCCAGTGTCAAGGATGCTGCTTACAGTCCTCAGCTGCAATTCATTGCCATGGCCTGTGTGGAAAACTGACCCAGAAAGCGTGTCCAGAGCATTTTAGAAGTGTCTGGCATAGTTAATGGTAGAGGAATGGAGAACACTAGTTTGAATAAAACTTCACTAAGAATCAAGCTTTTAACTATGCATATCCCTGTTGTGAGATGTGATGGTACTGGATCACTGAAACTTTGAGTTAATTTGAGATAGGACTTTAAAATTTTGAAATTTTGATCCAGATGGTGTTTTGATTTTCTTTTTCTTTTTTTTTTTAAGTGCTCCCCTTTTTGCTCATCCAGGATTTGTGTGTGAATTACTGCTAAGCCTCATGGTTCCACAGTACCACTGATAATAACTCTTTCACTGTCGAGTTTGGTGTTTTGGAGGAGAAAAGAAATACATGCTGTATGGAACTACTATGTGTTTCTAAATTGGATTCTTTTAGTTGATGTTGGGAGTTTCATTATTTCTAGTGGGAGTGAGCTGATATGTACATACACACTACTTAACACTACTTAATACTATACTTGCTCTTCAGATATGTCCTTGGAGAAATAAGCTAATTTCAGTTCTGTTTTTTTTTTTTCTCTTGAGACCGAATTTTTCCAAATTTAAGCTCTTATCTAGTTCATGCTATATCCAGTCTCTTGCTCTAATTCAAATTGAAAACTATACTATAGCCGATATTGTTTCTGTGCATTTAGAAATAATGACTCCTGGAGATTTTGGTTTCCCTAAATTTAGCTCTGTCAAAAATACTCTTGGTTGAGGGTATGGGCTCCTAATGGAATGGATGAAAAGAGCCTGGAGGTTTTTTATTTTGTCCCAGTAGATGCTTCTCTTTCTCTTCAGGGTCAGCTTTGGTACTAGAGTCTGGCTTTGCCTAGATAAGTAGCTTTTTAGATCCCTGAAGCTAGGAGAGACAAGTCCTACTGTTTGAAGCACTTGTGGTAGCTACGAGATTGCGATTATCTTTTGAAAATGTCAAAAATCCCAAATTTGACAATGATAGGAAGAAAAAAACTTAGGCAGAACTGCAAGTAAAAATGAAATGTCTGGGCTGCTTTGATGTTTTTTGTCAGTTTGGATGACTTTCTGTTTGGTTTATGCATCATGTTAATAGTGTCAGTGTAGTTTTTTGTGAATGCCTGCTGACATCAACAAAGTATAAAAGAATGCTGTTATCAGGTATTGATACTACTGTTTGGAAAATGTAATTATTCTTTTATTGCTCTGGAGCAAAGCTCAGTTGCATCCACTTGGGGAGGAACATAATACCTTGTTACGTTTTTATTTGTTTTAAGGATAAAATACATTTGTGTTGAAAGAAAAAGGGGGGAAATTGGCAACTTGGAGACTGATTTTTATTTTGTTTGTATTTTTGCTGTAGAGAGGCTTATGTTTTTCATATGTGGGAAGTGAGTATGTGTGAATTAATTCAGTAGCTATTTGTCATTCATTCCCCATTCATACAGTACTAATTCAAAAGTGTTAGAGACGTACCATTTAACTAACGTCTTGTACTGTATTCACTGAGAGGGGTCTTTGTTTTCTGTTCTAATTTATTATTGATCTTTCAGGCCCACAGCAGCAGAACTTTTAAAATGCAAATTTTTCCAGAAAGCCAAGGTAAAATGTTTAACCCTATGAGTAAATTTTGCTCTGCCTTAAAATCTACATGAAATTTCTTCTTGCTTTTTATTGATTTTTAACTTACTAAATGTTGGTTTTGCAGAATAGAGAATACCTGATTGAAAAGCTTCTCACCAGAACGCCTAATATAGCACAGAGAGCAAAAAAGGTGAGTGTACTCACATCTTTTTCTCCTTGATTGGTATGCAAGAGGAAGCAACTAATCAGTTGCCTTACATCTTACTTGACTGATTGAGATGTGCTCCTTGGCAGTCCTTCAGAGACAGTGAGTGTTGAATTGGTGGTTTCTGCAGCCTAGCTTTCTCCAGGAATCCCTGGGACATTTTGACTTCCTTTCTGGCCTTGCTAAATGCTACACGGGATTTGTCATCATATATGATACTTCCTTTTTCTCCACTCTTTTAGAAAGCTATGGGGAAAAGGTTATGCAAATAAAAAATAATCTGTGAGCCTGTAGGTTCATGTCTTCATTGATCAGCTAGGGAAAACATAAAAGTGCAGTATATGGTATTTGCTGACAACTGCCTGGTTCTTTGGGTTATTTCAAATGTAATGCTCAAATGCATGGAAGTCAGGTCCAAACTCTGCAAGTACGCTGCTGAGTTATTCAAACCGCTGTAGCCTTATCCCACAGGAGATGGAGTGAAATGCATAGCTGTGGCATATGCTGGGGTTTCTTTTGATGCTTTTGGCATTTCTGTAGATCACATAAGGAACTATTTCAGCCGTTGTTGGCACATCAGTTAGGCTTCGGTTACCTGGACTGGCACTTGTGAGATTTTCTTTTCTCTTTGTGAATATTGGCTTGGCATAATTCTACAGCACTGAAATTCTCCTTACAGCTGGTGGTTTGTACTTGGGGAGAGACTGTTAGCAAGATCGGAATGCTTTTGGTTCCTTTTTATCTCATTTTAGAAGGAAGTAATTTGGGAAGACAGTAGCAATGATGGGGCTTTGTGTGAGGCTGGAGCAGAAAGCTGGAATGAGAGGGCTTGTAGAAGGAGTAGCATGCTGAGGAGGTTATTACCATCTGCAAGGTGCAGAGGAAGGGTAGGAGTAGTTTAGCTGTCTAGCCATGTGGTGGCAGCAGTGCCCACATAAAAAAATACCTGGAGGAAGAATCATTATTGGTTGCTTTTCATTTTACATCTTGAGCCATGCAGGAGTAATTTAGGCATGTTCTAGTACCCTCTAGGTTTCTGATAGAGCATATGCCTTGTGAGAGTTGTCTCCCAGCTGTGTCCTTAGACCAGCTTAAGGGACTGTATGTTAACTCATACATATCCATATGTGTACTTCCTTCTTTAGATAGCTTTGCATTTGGAATTGTAGGAGTGCAGGGTACCCTCCCATACACCACCAGAAATGGTTTTCTGGCTGAATTTTTTTTAAAATTCTTAAGAAATCAAAGCTGTGCTAGAAGCAAATTAATGGATCTTTATATTACAGCATAAATGGAAACAATATCTAGGTCTTAGCTAGTGAAAATTCTAAAACATTTGTTTTTAAAAAGGTCACAATATTAACATTCATCAGAGATTTAGAATTTAGTTCACTTGTTACAGCTTTGCTGCTGTTTTAAGATGCTATGAAATATGTTAATATTAAAACTGCAGAGTTTTGTTTAAAAAAGCTTATGTAACTAAAGTTTGTTTGTTCAAACATTAACATGTAAGATATCTAAGATGACACTTGTGGAAAAAGTAACCTCTGTAATGGAAAAAAGAATGTCACTAGGGCAAGAGATGGGAAGGAATTGGTGTCATTGCTGCTCACATTATCTTGTGTAGCACTTGGTGTGAAATGCCAGTAATTAATGATGTGTAGCACCACTGCTTGCACAGATGTCACAACTGCCCTGTAGTGATTTAATTTTTCTTCCATTTACCGCATGCATAATTACTTTGCCTTGTTGCCCAGAACTCCAGCCTTAGTTTAAACTTCCATTTCTTCTGACATAGTAGTGTAACATGTTCAGTTGTTTCATTTGTGATTAGAGTTACTATATTGGAACAGACGAAATCTGAAACAGCTTTCAGAATTCTACTGTCAGTTTTGAAATCTTGTCATGCTGCAATATTAATTATAATGGGCTCAAACTTACATAGAGGAAATTCAGGTTAGATGTAAGGAGGAAGTTCTTTACTGTAAGGGTGGTGAGGCACTGGAACAGGTTGCCCAAGGAAGCTGTGAATGCTCTGTCCTTGGCAGTGTTCAAGGCCAGGTTGGACAGAGCCTTAGGTGACATGGTTTAGTGTGAGGTAACCCTGCCTATGACAGGAGGGCTGGAGCTAGATGATCTTAAGGTCCTTTCCAACCCTAACTATTCTATGATTCTACGATTCCCTCTTGTTCAAAGTGCTTTCAAATTTGGTAGGTATCTATTCTATGATTCTGAGATTCTTACTGTAAGTATTCTATATGACAAAGGCCCCGGGTCATTTCTGTAGTTTTATAATCCTGTTTCTTTAATTCTGAAAATCTCCTTCATGACTGCCACTTTTCCAGAGTGAACAGGGAAAACTGGTACCTGCATTTCGTTTTGTTGCTGTCTGAAAAGCTGCTAGGAAAAAAAAAAAAAAAACAACTGAGTAATAATTGGGCCTGAATTCTATGAATTCTATTTTTTGGGAGCTGGTATTACTCTGTCCTCTTATAAGCTGTTTGGAGCTCAGAATTATAAGTTACTGGGGAAAAACCTGTGACAGCTTAAGGAGACAATTAGTGTGAGTGATACCATCTCTTATTATAATGTAAATAAAATACTCTTACTGATGGGTTGGAATTCTAGCTCTGCAATATGGCTAGTTAGGGAAGTCATCATGTTACTTTATAGAAGAAACTAACAATGTCCTCCATTTAATGAGGAAAATATAATTAGATTCCATATTTCTTGAGCAGCTCTAGCAGCATGATTACACTTCAGCAAGACATACATATGCAACACTTCCTTGTTTCAGTAATGGAATTAATCTGATAGATGCACCTCATCAGTAATGGTTGTTCTTACAACTGGACTCCAGGCTGTATAAACAGTAGAGCTGTTTGATTGATGTATATTCATTGTTGTGACTCTTTACACTTTAAGAAATACTTATTTCATTAATACTGATGTAGAAAGAGAAGGTACAAGTGATATACTGAAATGCTTTGTGGAAAAGAGGAGCTGATCTGTAACTAGGTATTTGTCAAGGCTTTGTGTGTGGGAGGCCCCTCTATTGCAGAAGATTAATTGTTTGGTTTGCCCAGAACACTGCTACAAATGGAACAAAAATAGTGGAACTGGTTTTATGTTGTTGGCTGTTACTACAAAAAATAGAGGAGAAATTGACATTTTTTTTTGGAGTCTTGTTGTATTTAATTTATTATTGTTTTTAGAATGTTTTTGGAAGTAAAACTTAATGCAAACTCTTTTCCATTAAAATTAAATTTGACAAAAGTTCCTATAATGAGAAAGCAGTGCCTAAGTTAGTGAGTCATAGAAGTGGAAAGTGTTTTAAAGGGCAGACACATGCAGTTGCACCAGTTTTGTTTTAACATTTCAGATAAATGAGAAAGGTTGCTGTCAGCATTTCTGTCTGCATGCAGTTGTGCCAAAAGATACAGGGAACTGTATGCAGTAGATTGGTTTGTCCATACTTTCTTTCATAGGAGACTTTTACAATCTGTATACAGTTTGTGAGGTTGAATTTCATGCCCTCTCAAATGCAGCAAACCTAGTACAGAATAGATGAGCTTTAAAACAAACTGTGGAATAGTTGGCTCAGGTGTCTCTTGTACTTTAGATGGTCATAAGCCTTTCTACACTAAATTGTGTTATTTGTTGTGGCAGGGTTTTAAAACCCATGCGTGATTCATCTGAATTGTCAAAAAGTATCCCTCTTCTGTATTGGGTAGTGTTCTATTTCATAACCTACCATGGTTCAACTTCAGAATTCATTTCTGTTGTGAATGAGTCACTGTCTCTCAATGTAACAGCACTGATCTGCTCATTAGCTAATGGTCTATTCATGACTTCTTGACTTGTTGAGAAATGCCTACAACATAGATGATCATGAGGTTGGTGTATAATGAGAACTTCTCTGATTACAACAGTAGTTTTAAAGATTTGGCATTTATCTAAACTATTGAAATATTCAGTATTGGATGAGGCTTTTGTTACTGTGAAATGCCAGTGTCGTGTGGCCTTAAAGGTGCTTTTGAATGACTCCTGGTTAAAGAGTCAAGACATTGTAAAGGAAGTCCACGCATGCATGATGCTGGTGGTAGATTCTATCATCAGGAAGTCTTGTAACTAACCAGAAGATAATCCTATCTTATTGTCCTGTTTTTTAAGGATTTGGGTTTCTGTCTGTTGCTGAGAATGTTCATGAAGGTGCTGGGTATTTTACTTGTTTGCTTTATAAGAAATGAAGCCTCAAATGCTTCACTCAAATGATATCCTAAGCCAGATTGCCTGTCATGGATTTGAAATTGTGTCTGTCCTAAGTGGAAAGTGACTCAGCAGAACTAGTTGGTATGAAATCTGTTCCTAGTCTATAGGCTGTGACAGTATTTTGTCAATGTAGACAGCCGCAGCTGGCTTGCTGGGGTCACCTTTAACATCATGAGGTTTCCTACTGTACTCTCTTGAGCAAGGTGGTAGAAGAAGCCTTTCTACCTGTCTTTGTTCATAAAGGCAAAGAAGAGTTCTGGGAGGATGTGGAAATGTGTGTTACTTGCAATTTTGTACTTTTTTTGGGAAGTTTGTCAGGAAGATCATGTGGGGAAATGGATTACAAAGAAGATTCTGTGGATGCAGGGTGGCTTAGAAGCAGTGTTGCCATCTGTTATAGCTGTGTGAGAATTTTTTTGCTTTCGTATGGAAAAGTTAAAGATCTATCTTCCTAGTTCTAAAAAAAGAATAAAATTGAAGGGAGGGGAAAAAAAAAAGGACAAGTTTAGGCCAAACACTGAGGAAAAAGAAAAGTAGATATGGTTTCCTGGTTAGACCTTGTAAAGCTTTTAAAAGTGAGACATACACAAAAAAGAAATACATGCCATTTGTTTTGGCACTCATCCCCCCCAACTTGTGCTTGATACAGGCAATATTCTTGAAGTTCGTGGGGATACTTGCAAGACAAGTACAGGTGAAGCAGGACATCCTTGAGATTGTGCTACCCAGTGGTATTACAGCACACTTAGTTTAGCTGAAAAGTACTCTTGGCTCAGGAAGTTGAAATTATGGCTGGAGTTGAAAGCTTCAGGGTTTTAATTGGAACAGGTAGTTTGGGGCTAGCTAAGCAGATAAGATAGACTGGGTAGTAATAGTCTTGTATGTAGAGTCCAGTTTCAGTTTAGCACTGAAAATTAGCCCCACGAGAAATTTAGTGAAACTGCATCTGCAGGTAAACGTTAAGTTATGCAGTACATGAAGTGAAAGGGGAAAAGGCAGATTGTGTGCATCCCAGCTGTGCTGCATGGCACTCACAGTCAGCAGAGGGCAGCCGCATCTCACTGCAGTGCGGAAGCAGAGTTGCCCATCACCCCGGAAGAGCACCGCTGTGAGTGAGGGGCGGCTCTAGGTTTGTGGTTTCCCATGCTATAGCCCGGTTGAATGCGTGCTGCTGCTTGTTATCTAATTGACATGTAAGCATTGGGGCTTTATGAACTTGGACTTAATAAGAAAATGTCTATTATTTTCATGTTCATTTGTATCTCTTTTGGAGAACTACAGCCAAATTTTTTTTTGATTGGCTTTTTTAAAAAATTACTTGAATAACTTTAGGTCTCCTTAAAATCTGTGTACTATGGAGAGTGGTTTTTATAGTAGTTTCTTGTACATGAAACCTTGCAGAAAAATGGAGAAGGGAAGAAATCAGAATTTCACCTTGAAATGGTATTTTCAAGCTTTTGAGTCTGAAAGTAAGTGAAAATCATAGTAAATTCTTTTTTGAATTTTGCAGTAGTAGACTGTTTTCCTATATTCTCTTCAACATGACCACACTGCTGGCAGTGAAACCCACCTTAGGAGTCTTCTACTACTGTGTAATGAGAGCTCTGCTTGGGACTATATTTTTTTTTCATTTTGCCTCTGGTCATTTTAAGCAAGTAAGCAACTTGGATGATAGAACTGGATGATGAAATTGGAAAATGTTGATTGTAAAAGGGGGATCTTGTGGTCCCTCTAACTTTTAGTAGTGATTTACCATTGTGATGCCCATTCATCTGAGCAGCCAGGAAAGATAACCTGGTCTGATCTTTGCATTTCTTGCTCATCTTTCAGATTATCAAGCTACTTTGCCAATTTGCTGTGGTTTTGTTTGGCTTACTTTGATTTCTACAGGTACCTTCTTGGCCTTAGCACCTTAATTTGACTTGTGAGGAGGAAGGGAGCAGGCAGGAAGAAGAAAGAGGGTATAAAAGAGTCTCTGTCTGCCTATCTGTATTAACCATCAGGTCATGCCTGATAGCCCATTTGGGATTCCTTTTTTTGTTTAAAGTGTTACTTTAGAGAAACAACGCAATTCCTCGGCACAATTAATTGGAAACATCCTCCTTAGCCCAGGTACACATTCGTGCCTGAAAGAGCTATTATTAAAATGTGAATGAAAGAATTACTTTCATTTAATAACATTCAGTAATGAAATCTATGTAGCAGAACTGCTAAATGGAGAAATAATGTCTGAAAACCAAAATTCGTACTGAATTGCTCAACCTGCATGTTTGCCACTGGGATTTCTGGAAAACACTGCAGTTTCTCAAAACAAAATCATATTCAAATACTGGACTCAGACTGGAGCAGAAATAATAAGTATATTGTGGTATTTATGTAGAAACTTGTAGTTTTGGAAGGCAGACTTAGGAGTGTTGGGAATTACTTGCACTTGTTTACAAGATGTTTAGGTGACAAAATAGATTATCTAGTTTGCACTGCTACATTTTTCTGTCCCTAAGCAGCATTATTCCAACAAGAGAAGACTCCATGAAAAAGTGAAAGGAGGAGGGCTTTGGAAAGGGAATTCCCCAGAGTCGGTGTGGAGTTGGTACACGAGAATCTATACCTATTTTTCAGCATTTTCTGTAGAGAAAATGTAGGAATGTGCACCCTCAGTCCCTCTATTGAGGTTTTAATGGCTTTGCTTTTCTCTCACTGATTGCTCCACTGTATTTTCTAAACTATGAGTGTGGGTGAGATTTCGTGGCGGTCTTCTTAATTGATGGCCCTGAACCTGGGGTGTCACACTTGTCATCATGATGCTGTTTGTCTTTGCCTATAAAAACAAACCAGCATTATAAGGATTTAAAACAAATAGTCTTTTTTTAAACAGATTTCTGTTCTTTGACTTCTGTTGTGTTATCCCTTTGTTGTGGTTTGAGGCCCCTCAAACAATTCTGCTCACTCCCCCATCTTTCTTCCCCAGTCCCGGGGAAATGGAAAAGAGAATCAAAAGAATGCAACTCCCACAGGTTGAGATAAGAACAGTTTAGTAACTAAAGTATAACGTAAATCACTACTGCTACCACCAATAA
>JASSUY010038848.1:0-21603 GCA_032466535.1 Forpus xanthops
GCACCAGAATGAAGTGATACTGAGCACCAGAGTGAAGTGATACTGAGCACCAGAATGAAGTGATGCTGAGCACCAGAGTGAAGTGATGCTGAGCACCAGAGTGAAGTGACGCTGAGCACCAGAGTGAAGTGACGCTGAGCACCAGAGTGAACTGATGCTGAGCACCAGAGTGAAGTGATGCTGAGCACCAGAGTGAAGTGATGATGAGCAGCAGAATGAAGTGATGCTGAGCACCAGAGTGAGCTGATGCTGAGCACCAGAGTGAAGTGATGCTGAGCACCACTGTGGGCTTATTCTGAGCACCAGAATGAAGTGATGCTGAGCACCAGAGTGAAGTGATGCTGAGCACCAGAGTGAAGTGATGCTGAGCTCCAGTGTGAGCTGATGCTGAGCACCAGAGTGAAGTGATGCTGAGCACCAGAGTGAAGTGATGCTGAGCTCCAGTGTGAGCTGATTCTGAGCACCAGAACGAACTGATGCTGGGCACCAGAACGAAGTGATGCTGAGCACCAGAATGAAGTGATGCTGAGCACCAGAATGAAGTGATGCTGAGCTCCAGTGTGAGCTGATGCTGGGCACCAGAATGAAGTGATGCTGAGCACCAGAATGAAGTGATGCTGAGCTCCAGTGTGAGCTGATGCTGAGCACCAGAATGAAGTGATGCTGAGCACCAGAGTGAAGTGATGCTGAGCACCAGACCAGGGTAGACCTTTGCATCAGAATGAGCTGCTGTATGGGCTGATGATGGTGGGGACCATGAGGTGTGGGCCCCCCCATAGCAGCGCTGCCGCCCTCCAGCCCAGCCCGGGTGCAGCTAATTAGGCACTAATTACATTAAACCGGAGCAGCACTAATGCAATTGTGGGATTATGCTGCAGCGATGTGACACCGCCATTGCCACCGGGGTGATTTGGGGGGGGGAACAGCACATCCCTAAGCCCCCCCAAAACACCCCCAGCGCCCTCCACCATTACCCACCCCCTTGTAGGAAGTCTCTGCTCCCCCCAAGGGTGTAATGGCCTTGGGGGGGGGGGGTTTGAAGGACCCCCCAGGCCCGGTGACACCCCCAGCACATCCCATTGGTGGTGATTACAGAGTCATCCGTCTCCATCTGACCCATCTGCTGCTGGGATGTGGGTCAGGGATTACCCCCTCCGAGCCCCCCAGCCCCATGGCTACACCATGAGCACGCTGTGGCTGGGGGGGGGCAGTGCGCAGGGCCCCCCCATCCTTGTCCAGGCATTGATGGAGCTTCAATCCACCATAATAAATACAAGAGACGTTTATTGACCAAAACCAAGGGGGGCCCGGGGTAATAAATAACAACTGTGCTCCCGGGGGGCAGCAGCGTACAAAATATGGCTCTGGGCAGGGGGTCCCCATTGAGACCGAGCACCCCAAGGGGGGGTTTGGGGGTCCCGGCCCCCCAACACCCCCCAAGCACCTTTAAAGGGGCTGCAGCAGGGTCCCAGCCCTGGGCTGGATGTGGGGATGCAGCCCCACATCCCCCCCCAAGCCGAGCGGCAGGAAGGGGCTCAGCACCACACAGGGCGCCCCACGGTGGGTGCCCCACTCGTGTCCTGTGCCCCACTCGTGTCCTGTGCCCCACTCGTGTCCTGTGCCCCCGTGGAGCACCGAGGGCTCAGGTCAGGATCTTCTGAGGTATCTCCACCGAGGCTTTGATGAAGATGGCGTTATCCCGCACGTAGTTCCGCTTCTTGATGTCCTCGTGGGAGATGAACTTGGGGTACCCGAAGCCCAGGGTGCTCTCATCCAGGGAGCCCCGCGATGCTCCCGGCTTCTGGAAGTTCTTCCAGTTGGGATCGGGGTGGAAGGTCTCGGTGATGTGCTGGGGCTTGGAGAGCGAAGGGTCGCTCTGGTCCAGCAGGGAGAAGGTGACGCGGTAGGAGAAAGGCCACTCCAGCAGGTTGTCATAGTCACCGGGCAGCACGCGGATGTACACGGAGAGGTGGCTGCTCTCCCCGCTGCCATTGCCGTTAAGGAAAGCCGAGACCTGGAGCTTGTATCCGTACTTGTGGGTGTAGAAAGGGGGGCTGAAGGACTCGTAGTTGCTGCGGGCTTTGGCCTCCTGCAGCTTGCGGGTGTAGTCGGAGATCTTCCAGATGAGGGTCCCATCGCTGCTCACCGACAGCTCCTCCACGTCCCGCCGCAGCTCCAGGATCTCCTGCCGCTGCCGGCTCACCAACGCGCACACCATGCCCAGGTGGACCTTGGTGCTGTCCTCCAGGTGCCGGCCCATGGCCAGCTTGGGGCACTGCGGGGACAAGGGCAATGTCAGCAGGGACAGGATGGGAGGAGGAGGCTGTGGGGTTGTCATGGAGATGGTGTTGGTGTGGTGGTACTGGTGGGGTGGCACAGGGATGCTGGAGGGACATGGAGGTGGCACAGGGATGCTGGAGGGACACGGAGGTGGCACAGGGATGCTGGAGGGACACGGAGGTGGCACAGGGATGATGGAGGGACATAGAGGTGGCACAGGGATGCTGGAGGGACACAGGGATGCTGGAGGGACATAGAGGTGGCACAGGGATGCTGGAGGGACGTGGAGGTGGCACAGGGATGATGGAGGGACACGGAGGTGGCACAGGGATGCTGGAGGGACACAGAGGTGGCACAGGGATGCTGGAGGGACACAGGGATGCTGGAGGGACATAGAGGTGGCACAGGGATGCTGGAGGGACGTGGAGGTGGCATAGGGACACCTCGTTGGGATGTCGTGGGGACGCTGGGGTGGCAAAGGGAAAGAGTGATGTGGCAGCACAAGGATGGGGATGCTATGGATGGGATAGAGCAGAATATGGACACCAGAGGGGATAGGAGAGCAGGAGGGTATGGGGACAGCACAAGGATGCTTGCAGGGCCGCACTCACCCGGTGCTTGCAGCCAGCCTCCTTGAAGGGGCAGAGCAGCATGGCAGTGCTGCAGCTCTCCTTGAGGTGCGTGGGCACATCCTCACGGGCGATGCTGGGCATCCCGCACTGGTTGGGGCAGGGCACGGGGTAGCGGGGACACTGGTACTGGTGGTTCTGGGGACAGAGAGCGGCCGTCAGCGCAGGACGGGAGCGGGGACGGGGGGTCCCTTGGGCCACAGCTCACCTGGATGGTGTCAAAGACGAACTCCTTGGCGCAGTAGGTGCAGGGCTGCGTGCGCTTGGGGCACTCGGTGAGCGCGTGCTGGGACAGCAGGCGCCGCATCATGCGGGCCCCACACTTGTTCTCACAGTACACACTCTCCTGGGGACACGTGCCCTGGTGGCCCTGGGGACCACGACAGCATCGTCACCCTCCGGCTGCCCTCATAGGCCAGCCCAGACTGGGATGGAGCCACGCTGTGTGCCCTATAGCCAACCTGCGTCCCCAACCCAGGATGGTGTCCTCGACCCAGGCTGTGTCCCCATCTAAGTCCCCACATTGCTCCTCCCACCCACGCTACACCCCACGGTCCCCACACCGAGGCCATGCCCTTCCTAACACCCCATAGCCACCGTGGCCCCCTCTGCCCCCCAGCAGTGCCCACCTCGAAGGCCTCCCCGGTGAAGTCGCTGGCACAGAACTCGCACTTGACGCGGCGCTTGGGGCAGCCGTGCTGGACGTGCTCGGGCAGATCACGGCGGCTCAGCTTCGCGTTGCACCGGTTGGGGCATGGGATGACGTTGAAGCCGCAGGTACCGAGGTGGGCCTTGGGTCGGGGGGGGGCATGGGGTGGTGAATGGGGGTCTATGGGGTGCATCCTTAACCCCCTATCATCCCGGTGGTCCCTACCTGGAGGTGCTTGATGAGCCCGCTCCAGCGGCAGCCCTCCTCGCTGTGGATGCAGCGGATGGCCAGGCTCAGCACTTGCGCCTCCAGCTCCGGATCGGGGTAGATCTGGGATAGCATCATGGATCAGCATCCCAAAGCAGGTTGGGGGGGGCACGGGGACCGCTATCCCGCGCTGGCTGGGAGCCTTGGGCACGCTGCCGGGGCCGGATCCCCTCCCTGGCAGCACACGAACAAACTCCCTTTG
Source organism: Forpus xanthops (assembly GCA_032466535.1). Taxonomy (NCBI): domain Eukaryota; kingdom Metazoa; phylum Chordata; class Aves; order Psittaciformes; family Psittacidae; genus Forpus; species Forpus xanthops. Next base: position 4,028 of record JASSUY010038848.1, read on the forward strand.
TCGGGAATGGGTTTCCGTTCCCGGCTCCACGGCACAAAGGGCTTTTGCTTTGGTGCCAGACCGGAGCGGCTGTGCCAGGGGACGGCCTCTCAGTGGGGATACGGGGATGGGGATGTCCCCATCACAGCCACGTGCCGCGCTCACCTTGGCATACTCCAGGGGCAGCTGGTCCTCCGGGCACTTGAAGACGCCTTCACTGCAAGACAGAAGGGTCAGGGCTGGGAGCTGCCCTGGTGACACAGCCACGATGCCCCACGCGGTCCCCATCATCCCCCCATGGAGCCGGTGCTGACCCTCCATCGCTGAGCGCTCACCCTGTGCCAAATCCAGCCCATGGGGAGCCGCAGCTCTAATCCTGCTCCATCTGTCTGAGCTGGGAAATGCCCCCACCAGACAAACCCCCCCCGGGCCAGGCATGGCTGCCCCGGTCCCCAGAGCCCTGGACCAGTGGCTGTGAGTGTGGCACCATCTGGACCCCGATCCCCCCCTTTGCCCACCCCAATTCCCATGGGAACACAGTGGGGTGGTGGCAGTCAGGACTGTGGGGGGGACCATGGCACCCCCAGCCCGGGATGCGGGGGCCCAGGGGAGCGGTGGGAGGCCACAGCTGGACACCAGATGTGCAGCCCAGATGCATGGCCCTGGGGCTCCTGCTCCACGGGACATGGCCACTGAGGTGAAGTGGATATGGGGACAGGCAGCTGTCCTGGAGGGGCCCGCATCCTGCTGAGGCCCAGGATGAGGTGCTCATCCCTAGAGCCAGCCCTGAAGAGGGAATGGCTCTGCTCAGCCTGACCTCTGTGAGGTGGAAAGACAGAGACGGAGCCAAGCAGGCAGCAGGGATGGTGACACGGTTGGCCAGGAGCCACCATCACCCTCGGCCCCCATGACATTGCCTGGGGACAGATGAGTTTGGTACTCCATTGCCATTCCCAATGGACACCGGGATGCGGCGCAAGGACCCTCATCCCTGGTTAAAGCCACGAGGTTCTCCTGCCTGGACCCCTCCATGTCCCATCACCGCGCACCATTGGCAGGCATCAGCGCGGCCTCCACCAGAGCTGCCAAGCGGATGGGACTCGGTGCAATGGATGCAGCAGTGCTGCCTGGCACGTCCTGGCTCGGGGTGAAGGGGAACAGTGACCCCCCCATCCCTGTGCCCCCCAACGTGACATCCCCCCAATGGATGCAGCTCAGAGCTGCGAGCGCAGCCCCGTGGGGGCACAGCCGCATCCATGTGCTCCATACACTGTGGGTGCTTCCCTGGGAGCCATGGGGTGGATACGCTGCTCCCTGCCCCATGGCATCACCCCATGGCTGCCATCACCCCCCCACGTTCCCGGGGGCATCCAGCCCCACCTGCACCCCCATGGATGCTGTTGGGGTGCTGGGGCTGGCAGGGAGAGATGGACGGCGACCCAAAGGCAGCCCCTAATCCCAACAAAGCCTCCCCTTTCCTCACGCTTGGCCAGGCAGGGAATGTGCTGAGGCAGCGCAGGGGGGACCGTCCTTGCCTCTGACCTTCGCAACGTGGGGGGAGCAGCGAGGTGATGGGGGGGGGGGAGCCCCAGCACCCCCCAACCACCCCCAGCACCCCCCGAGCACCGCGGTGGAACGGACGGTTCAGTCCATAGCATCCCCGACCCCGACCCGGTGCAAGCGGGGGGGGGGGTTCAGTGCGGGACCCCCGTGTCAGTGCGGGAGGGAGCGGAGCTGCGGGCGCAGGCGCGGGGAGCGCTCGGTTTCACCGATACCGAGAGCGGTGACGGTGCTCGCGGGGCCCCCGCGCCGGGCAATGGTCGCCTCGATGGGGCGGCAGCGGAAACCGGGCCCCGAGGGAGCGCTCGCACCGCCGAACGCCCGAGCCCGGGGGGGGGGACACCGGCACCGGGCACAGTGTGAGCCCCGGCACCGCAGCGAACCCCGCGGGCAGCAGCCGGTACCGGGGCTGACACACAGCGGGTCCGTGGGAAGGGGCACTGACCCCTTGGTCCCTACGCACAGCCCGGGCAGCGGACACCGTGGGCACGGGCGGGCCGGGGAAGCCGAACCCCATCCCCCGATCGCTTCCGCCTCAGGATCCGGGGAGGGAAAGGGTTAAACACAAACATCTGCGAGCGCTCCAAAGTCACCGCCGAGGGCTTCACTCGGCCGCTTCCTCCTCCTCCTCTTCCTCACCGCGAGGGGCCGCGGGGCGCTGCACCAGAGGGGCGGCAGTCGACCCGGAGCACCCCACAACACGGGGTTCCCCTTATCCAACTCCGCACATCCCCAGGGCCGCTCCGAACTCCGCGGCTCTCCGCACCCTTCTCCATAGCCATGTACGGGACTGACGGCACCGGAGGGGGGGGGTGGAAGAAGCACCCGGTGCCCCCCGCGTTGCGGAGCTCCGGCCCGGGCTGTGAGCGGGGCACCCCATAGGGGAAGGGGTGCGCTTCGTGTGGCCACGTCGGGGCTCACCTGAGGAACTCCTGCAGGCAGGTATCGCAGAAGCGGTGTCCGCAGGTGGAGACGCGGACGGGCTCCCGCATGGGCTTCCCGCAGAGCGGGCACAGCATCCGCCGCCGCGGCCGCTCCAGCAGTTTGTAGTCGTAACCCGGCATCCCCGGCCCCGCTCCGCTCCTCCGCGCCCCGCTCCGCTTCGCGCTCCGCTCCCGGCTCCGCCCGGGGGTTGGACGGGGCGGTGGAACCGATCCGACACCGCCCCGCGCCCGGGGCCGAGCTCCGCCGCCGTCCGCGCGGGCTCCGCCTCCCCTCTCCTTCCCCCCCCTCCGGAGCTGTGGGGCTCGGGGGGCATCAGCACCAACGGGGGGTGTGGGGGGTGGGATGCGCCTCATTGGGTACAGACACCGGGGGAGCATCGCGTAGGACACAGCCCCCCGGGGGGGGTTGAACTCCCTGCGTGTGGCACAGACCCTTCCAAAAGGATGTGGGACCCCTGCATCGGGCAGGAGCGTGGGGATGTCATATCGTGTCGTGTCGTATCGTGTCGTATCGCATCAATCACATCATGCAGCGCCAGCCCAACATGCAGACCCCCCCTTCCCCTAGCCCAGGCTGGGGTCCCAGTGTCCCCTCCTTGGGGGTACCACTGTCCTGTTGGGCAGCAATGGGACATAGAGGGGTTCCCTCATCCCCCCCATATGCCCCAGGCGTGATGGGGACACATCTCCCTTGGCCCCAACTTGCTCCGAGCTGATGCCCCAGCAGCATCCCTCCAGTGCCTGGCTCCAAACCTCCTCACAGGAGCTCGGAGCAGGGACAATAACAACCAATGTGTCTGGCTCCAGCCCCCACTTCACTCTCAGAAACCGGAGCAGCATATGGGGGTATTCACCCCTTTCCCTAGAGATGGAAATGAGCAGATGACAGGCTGCCAGCATGCGAGCCCCACCAACGCACGCTCCAGCCAGCTCCCCATTAAGGGCAGCAGTTGCTCCAGCCCCAAACGTTGGCAGTTTTCAATCAGCAGAGCAGAGGGATTCCTGGGGGACACGCTGAGCAAGCCAAGCTCCATCACTTGTCACTCAAGGAGCTCACTTTACCCTTCTCCTCCCGAGGCTCTGCTTAAAATAACCCCGACAACAGCCCGAGGGGAAAGCAGGCTGCCAAGAAGGGGATGGAGGGGGGGGTCACTTTTGGGGTTCCCCTCAGCTTTAAGTCCTGACACCCAACAGCAGGGGGGCACCAACATAGGTGAAGTGTGATCAGGAGCCCCAGTGCTGCCCGAGGAGGGGAAGGAGCCGGCAGCATCGGATGGGGGAGAGCACTCAGCCTGGAAACGCAATGTGTAGGACCAGGAGAGCCCGGGGGACACAGGGGGGACCTCGGGGCTGTCTTTGGGGGGGGGCAGCCTGGGGTTGGGTTCACTCAGAGCCGTGCCCGCCCAGGGCAGGATGCACAAACAGCGCTGTGGTCCGGCTGGTTCTGCCGCTAAGTCACAGCCCGCCCTGGAGCTGGGCTTGCCTTGAACAACCCTCAACGAGGCCCTGCCTGTAAACCAGCCCTGGACACTGCTATGGGATGGGGCTCAGACCGAAAGGATGGGTCCTTGGTACCCCACGGGGTGTGGGGAGCCCTGCGCCAACCCATATCAGGTGTGGGACACTCAGAATCATCATAGAACGGTTTGGGGTGGGAAAGCTCACCCAGTTCCAAGCCTTCCACAGGACCAGGTCGCTCCAAGCCCCATCCTGCATCACTCCTGCTTGGATGAGCCTGAGCCTTCATCTCCCGTGGCAGGCAGGGACCAGCGGTGGTTTATCACCATTTACCACTTCTCTTTGATGTTTTAAACCCTTCCCGTTCCTAACCTCGCTCAGGAGCATCTCCGCTAATGAGGCAGGAGCTGACAAAGGCATCGGGAGGTGCCGGCTGCGAGGTGTCAGACCCTGCCAACAAAGACCCTTCCTTTCCCCCCTCTCCCTAAGGGAGACCCTCCCCGCTCTCAACATCACAGCCGGAGCGTTTGTCTCGCACAAAGGCGGCACTCGGAGCAGCGCAATTCCTTTGTGGAGGCGATACGTTCGCTGTCCGCCCTGTGATGGGTCAGTCCTTGAACCCATCTGGGCTTTGGGGAGGCCTTCCCCCTGCCCTGCCCCATCCATCCCCCCCACTCCTATTAAACTGGACGGACAGAAAACAAACCTCGGCTTCTAAAGAAGGTGGTGCGGTTTGCCCTGGGGGAAAGGGGCAGGGAGAGTCCTCTTCCTGCTTTGTGCCCAGGAAAGGCGGGGGTAAGGAGAGCGAGGTGGTTGGACACAGGCACAGGCTCATGGAATGGGGATGTGACCACAACAGAGGGGCTGGAATCAAAGCAAATCACATCAGTTCTGGGAGCAGCAGGGGGTTTGGGGCTGTTTCCTGCTGACAGCGGCGGCCTCAGGTCACTGGGATCCTATGGAGCACAGGAACAGGAATGGCTGGTCCTGGATGGCAGTGACGGAGGGTACCTGCACCAGCCGGGATGCACAAAGCATCCCTACATCACCTCTCCTACCCGCTCCCTTCACCCCTTGCCTTCCTTAGCTACAAGAGCCACAGGGACACAGCCGACCCACCAGCAGCTCCCCAGAAACGGGAACAACACGAGGACAAAGGGGAGAAGCCCCAAGACCTGCAGCTTTCACCGGGAGCTTCAGCAGGGAAACAAAGCAGCAGACGTGAGGAATGCAAGTGGCCTATTTGCCCGGGCTGCCGTGTGCCTGCGGCAGTGCGGACATGCCTCAGCTTGTCGTTTCAAGAGCTATTGTTGCTTGGGGCTGGGGGCCTCTTTGTTCCCTTTACCCTTTCGCCAGGCTTGGTCACAGCCTGGTATTAAATTATTCAAATCATCTCGCTGGGCTTCCCAGCTGAGCTGCTGCATGGAGCACGCAGGCAGCAAAATCCCTAGGGCTCCAGCAGGCCCTGTGCTACCACGGGTGCACATGGGTTCCTCCGACCATGACCAAGCTGGTGACAGCTCAGCACTGCGGTGCAGAAGCATCATTAAGCCGTAAACCCCACCTCACACCAGCACATCAGTGGGAATAGGAGCTGGCAGAGGCTCACCCCTCCATTTGGCAGCACAGTGGGATCCCAGCGGCTCTCTGTGCTCACATCCCATGGAGCAGTAGCATTTTGGTGCCATCACCTTCGATGCAAAGGGTGGCAGAAAGCTCTGTCCTGCCATCCCAATCAGCTCTCAGCCCTGGCGAGGCTGCAGCAGAACATCAGCCCCTTCTTATGGGATGTGTTTGCATGTGGTGCGGGGTAAGGGAAGCCCAAGGAGCTGAGCACAACAAAAGACGTATCTGTAGGAGCTGGTGCTGCACCAGTTCAGCACTGGGAGCAGCCCAGAGGGGCTTTGAGGTGATACCATCCAGCCCTGCAATCACCCTGGTGCCCAAGAGAACACCCTCACCTCTGCTGACAGCGGGCTGCTGGAGCCACCCCATAACCTGCAGCACAAAGCGAGTGCCAAGGGACTGGTAGGGCCTTTGAATTGCAGCGAGCTTCCTGGGCTCGTGGGGTGTAACTGCCTGGAAAGGCAGCTCCAGAGCAGGGAAAAACCCTGCTCCCACCCTGGCAGGAGCCAAAGAGGGAGGCAATGTCTGCAGGCAGGGCACACACCTCTCCCGGCCGGACAGGACCTGCTCCCTTCCCAACCCGGAGCCTGGGAGGTGAAGGGAAGAAAGAGCAGGAGAGCTGCTGGGATTCATTACCTTCCACATGAGAGAGGGATCAGTTGGCTTCTAGCAGGGCCCGGCGAGGTTCCCCTCATTGAACACAGGAGAGAATCACAGAAATAATTAGAGAGATTTCATCTCAGCCAGCTCATGAAAGCCCTGACTTTATACACAACAGCTTGGCAACGGCACAAAGATGGATGTGAGAGGCAGGAGCACTCACAATGTCAGGCGGATCAGAGACAGGAGCTCATCAAAACATGGCCCAGGGCAGATGGAAGTTAAAAAAAGAAAAGGGAGGGGGGGAAGGAAAGGAAAAGACCCTTCTGGAGATAAAAACTGCAGCTCCCGTCTGTGACACAGTGATATGCCCCCTTCTGCCTACAGAAAGGATCCCTGGTGGAAGCTCAGCATCCCCCTGGAGAGAGCGGGGTTCAGAAACTTGAAGCGCTGACAATCACTCACTGTAGTTCACTGCCTGGAGCCCGTGAGCTGGTCAGCAGCAGGATTTAGGGGCCTGAGGACAAATGTCAGCTGGAGGATCCCTCTGGTGAGCTCCTGGCACTGGGGGATGCTCTAATTGGAAAGCTCCAGGCTGTATTTTGGGAGAGCAAAGCAGGTTGTGCTGCACAAAGGGGCTGTTCACAGTGGGACGGTCCTGCTGTGCAGAGCAGGACCCTCAGAAGCATGATAAACAGCTCAACAACTGGGTGAAATGCTCTTTGGGGGATGGGAAAGGACAGGCTTCGCTAATTAGAAAAGAGGTTTGCACTTAGTCACCCCGAGTAGTGCCTGGGGCCCTAACTCCAGACACTGCTGTGCATAGGCTGACAGCTCTGTCAGACACCGAGCTGTCAGCCTGGGCTCTGCAACCACAGACAGTTTCCACTGGGAAAACAACCTTTGTGCTCCTCACCCTTCCACACAGGCACTTCCAGAGGGGAGGCTTCCCTGCTGGCAGCAGCAGCGGAGCAATGGGGATGTCCACCCCATGGCACATCCAGGGCAGCAGCTCTCAGGCACTGAAGGTTCACAGTGACCCTTGTTGATTCCATAAGAGACCAGCTCCAGTTCCATGGGAACCATCGTTAGGAGCTCCCCATTTCCTGTTCAGAGCTCCTGAGCTTGGGAATGCATGGCACTGAGAGGACAAGGCATTCCGGGCAGCTCTCGACTCACTGGGAAGGTGACTCTTCCACAGCAGCTGAAACACAAAGGGCAAGGAGCAAGAATAAGCCACAAGCCACCATCCTGGTGAAGACACAGGGAGCAGTGCCCTGCCCCACACACACCAGATACCCAAGAGATGGGCAACTGCAATCCTTGCCTACCCCAGGAAGCAATGCCTCAGTAGTGGCACAAGCAGGAGGCAATGCCCAGCACACAGAGCCCAAGTAGGAGCCTCCTGCAGCTTGTGCCCTCCTCCTTCCCAGCACACCTGCCCTTTCCCACTTGTTCCTGTGTTTACAGTGGGACCGAGCAAAGGGCACAGCAGTGGCCCCAACAATGAAGTGGGCAGAAGCCCAAAGCACTCACAGACGGTGTTTGCCACACGGGAGGAAACCACAGAGCAGTGCAGAACTGCTGCCCCAGAGGTAGAGCCCTGCTCGCCTGTGCCAGCAGGCTCTGCAGGCCAGGTCACAGCCGGAGCTGACAGCAGCAGTGACACCGCACGTGTCACCAGCAACCCTGTGCTCTCTGCAGAAGTTTCCAGGCAGATTGAGCTGTGGGAAAGCCCAAATCTCAGCTTTTTACAGAGCTCCCGATGCTTTTTGCACCCTGGTTACTGAGGGATAAGGGATAGCAAGGCCAGGCTGCTGCCCTGGCACTGCTGCTGCTGACTTTGCACTGCCAGTACCAGGGCAAGCAGGTTGAGGGGTCAGACTGGGCAGTGCAGGAGAGAAACGGGGCTACATGCTCAGTCCCTCCACTTACAGTGCTGCAGGTGGAAGCCCACAAACCAGCTCCGGAAGGGGAGAGCAGCCTGCTGCAGACACAGAACCCTTTCACTCCCATGACAAATGTCCTCCTTGTCTCTGAGCCCAGGGACTCGGCCATTCCCTGTCCCCTTCACGTGGCAGCACACATCACATGAGAGCTCAGCTCTTGCAGGGGAAGAACAGGAGCCACGGCCCATTGCACTGGGGCAGTCTGCCTGGCCTCCTCCCCTTCAGGGTGTAATTAGCCTGCTTGAAGTGGGCTGGGACTGGGATCCCTCAGCCCAGCACCGAGGTCATAATCAGCCCAGGAAAGGAGGAAGAAAGGCCCCTCCAGGAGCATGGGCCAGGCTCCCATCATCCACCCATGGAACAGAAGGGCAGGTCGTGCCATGGGCACGTTTTAACCACGCAGCGATGCTGCCTTTGGGCCGAGCAGAGAGGAACCACAAAACCAGCACTATCTTTTCCAAACCACAACGGAAAGGCAGCAGCCAAAACGACGCCTCCAATCTCAGCTTCTATTTCAGAAGCAGCAATTACAGCGCCACTCTTTTTGGATCCTCAGCTCCCCACCAATGTGAGAGCACAGGAGAACCTCTCCTGCTGTCCCTCTGCTCTCCCAGCCCAGCGGAAGCACCACAGGGCTGAAGGGGAATTTGTACAGGCCTCGAGTTATTTCTGTTCACCTATAGCTGGAGAGGGACTAGAATAACACAGAGCTCCCGTGCCAGGGTTACTTGGGACAGCTCCAGTCCCAAGGCATCGTGTCTGGCTGGGCTGTCATGGCAGGAATCACAGCAACAAAGGCCTCTACTCACGCTTCACTGCCAGCAGCGTGTTCCCGTGGCAGCAGGCAACAGAGGTCACCAGGTAGGGATGTGTCTCCTCCAGCTGCACCAGTTTTGGTGTTCCTGTTTCCTCATCCTTCCTGCCCAGGCGTCCCCTGGCTCCTTTCCCCCATGTGCACACCTCACCGTCTGCAAAGGGATATATCACTTCACTGCACACAGAGCCTCCCTCCTCCCGGGTACCACCTCAGCCTGTCTGCTTGACCACAGCACGGACCGCAGGCAGAGGAAAGCTGGAGTGGGGTTTCATTCTCACCTGCCCCAATGGCCACAGTGAAGGCATCCCCACAAGCCACCACAGTGACCTTCAACGCCTGGAGCCCCACAACCAGGTGGGGTACACGGCTGTTGCAGCAGGAGTTGGTGCCCAGCTGCCCATGCTGGTTACTGCCAAAGGTGTAACACTGGCCAGAAGCTGACAACAGAGACAAGAGAAACAACTGGGTGTCACCTGAGGATGCACTGAAGCTCTTTGTACCATGCTGAGCATCCTGCTCCGCAGAGCTCCAGCACCAGGAGCAGAGTGTCTCCTTCCTCTGAGGCTCTTGGGAAATGGAGGCAGAAGGATGGAGAAAGGTGGGTGCCCCCCAGGCAGGGCTTTGGGCACACTCCTCTCACCCGTGACTGCAGCTGAGTGTGCTGTACCAATGTCAGCGCACACGATCGGCTCATGGTTCAAGGGGACTGACTGAGCACACATGAACACAGAGGCCTCTTCCACTTGGTCCTCTGGGGAGGGCTCCTCTGCTGAGCTAATCCGATCTAGGCCCAGCTTGTTACACCTGCATGGGGAAAAAACACAGTTGAGAGCTGGCAGAATGGAGACAAACCCTGCCCTGGCATAACCACACCACCAGCAGCGTGATGCTGGTGAACAGGATCACACAGCGAGTGATGTCTTCTACAGCCCCTTGCTCCCTCTTCCTGGGACGAGCACAGATGGAAAGGCCCAAGAGGCTGCAACAAGCTCTGGAGTACAGACCTTCACCCCTCTTACCTATTGCTCCCACAGGCAAGAATGTGGTTCTTCACAGTGAGGACCATGGAGGAATCAATGCCACAGATAACTCTGTGGACCTCATGCTCCGGCGGGACTGTGACCTGCTGGGGGGAGTTGTGGCACTCCAGGGTACCCAGCCCGAGCCGACCTTGCCGAGGGAACAGAGCAGGACACAGCTGATGGCAATGCACAAACCTGAGCATCACCGTAGCTGCTGCAAGAGCCACAGAAGTGAAATCCAAACCCCAGGGGCACTGGCATGCGGTGAAGCAGCTGCAGCTCCTCCACACCCACCTACCCTGGCACATCTGGAGACAACCGTGGGCAAGCAGGGCTGGTGAGAGGAGTGGGAACAGGCAATGGGAAGCACAAGCCCTGTTTTACCGAGCAGCCGTCTCTTACCATTATCCCCCCTGCCCCAGGCAAACACTTCCCGTTCGTTGGAAACTGCCAGGACGTGGGACGCGCCACAGGCCACCTGCACCATCTCATAGCCCAGCAGGGCCTCCACGATCTTGGGCTGGCAGGGGAAGAGCAGCAGCCGTCAGCCGAGACCTCCCAGCCAGCCCCATCCCTCCCACCCGGCCCCCCAGCCTCAACACAGCGCTGGCAGCATCCCAGTTTTCATCCAACACAAACACTAGGGAAGGGTTTCTAGTTCCAAACAGCCTTCAAAGGGTTCACAGGCTACGTGCACACGGCACAGAAGATAACACAAACATCTCTGGGGCAGAAGAAAGCAGCCAGCACCAACGGTTTGCAGAGGGAAGGGTTGGGATTTGCCCCCCTGCCCATGCGTGGAGTGCCAGGGGCTGTAACGCACTCCCCGAGCAGGCAGGGGCTTGGTGCAGGATGTGTCGGCTGAAAGGCTCTTGTGTACAAGAGCCGTGAGCTATCAGTTAGGGTGTGGAGAGACCAGGATCTCCAGGTCTTGCCCAGCCCCTGCTGTGACCTGCTGTTAGACCTGACACCTCACCGCAGGAACCTCATCCTCATTATCTCCTGAGAGTGAAAAGCACCATTTGTTGGGATCTGCCTGCTGCTCCCCACTGCTCTCCCCCCTCCCCAGCAATAAGCTCAGCTCCGGATGGAGCCAGCTGACAACAGTGACAAATGGCAGCAGTGCCTGTGCTCGGCTGGAAGCCACCATTGCTGCTGCCACATCCGAGGAGGGAGCGCTGCTGTGCCCGGGGTTGTGTCCGGAGCCCATCGGAAGCACACGGCTCTCCTTTAAATAGTGCTGCTTTTGAGAAAGAACTTTTCTCAGTGAACCCTGGCAGCTGCAGGCCAAGAGCAGAGCAGGCAGGTGTGGGATTGGAGGCAGGCTCCAAGCTGGGAGCCTGCCAACAGCAACCACAAGGCAGCTCTTGACTTCCCCCACGCTCAAAGGGATCATTGTGGAGGGGGGGGGAGAAAGAAAGAGAGACGCAGGTTGGGTCTTTTAAACCCCGCAGTGACAGGGAGGGAAAGGGGAGGGAGTTGGATGCCAAAGCATGGTTGGGATGCACACCCCTGGAGCTGGGATGAGCCCTCTCACGTGGCGCAGAAGGCAGGAGCTATCCTGCACCCTGGGGGAGCAGCACGCCCAGCACCCTTACGACAAACCTGGCTCACATCCGTGAAGTTTCCGTGCCCCAAACAGCCATTGCTGCCGCTGCCGAAGGTCATGATTATCCCTCTGTCTGGAAAAGCAGAGGGAAGTTGTGTTATCGGCATATATGAGGCCCTGCAAGGCACACACACAGCCTGTGGGCAGGGCTGTGGCTCCCAGCACCCACCCTGGTCCCTTCCAACCCAAACTCTAACTGTATGATTCCATAACTTGGCTGCAGGGGCCTGAAGCCTTTAGTGAGCTTCCAGAGAGCAGCAGCTTCAATGTGCTGCAACAACTCGCCAAACAAAGAGCAGATGATAGGAGAGAGCTGAGATAACATTATTGCAGCTGCATAACTCCACGGTGTGTCAAGGTGTTAAACACACAGAGGCACCCACTGAGCAGCCAACCAGCAGAGGGGAGGCAGGAAACACCATGGAGAGGTAGGACAAACCCATGCCTGCAGAGTCTGCCTATCGCACGTCTGTCATTTGCTGCCCTGATCACCAGCAGAAGTGCAAACAGGGCTCTAAAAGGACTACTGGGAGGGCTTTGCTCTGCAAACAGCCTCAAACTGGTGCGTGTGCTCCTCTCCCAGCCAGAAGCTGCTTGGTTCACTCTGAGGGGTCTTCAGACCTTGTCTTCCTATAGCTGAGGACAAGCAGTGCTGCAGGAGCTCACATTGACTTCTCACTGCAATGCCAGCCTTTGCTGGTCACTGCTTGTGATGCATCACACAGAGCATGGGAGAGGGAAAGGTAGAACTTCCCAGATGTTCCTCACACTGCAGTCCCCACTGTACAGGTCAGTCTTGGCTTCAGGTGACACCAGGCAAGACAACAAACAGAGCAGATTTGTGGCTCTCCCCACATCAGACACACCTTTGGGACCAACTTGACCTATGTGGCATCATAGGAGGACCATGCCTGCCATTTCTACCCCACAGCTAATGTTACATGAGAGGCCGCACAGACCTTCATGTAATCCCAGCATCTCCGGGGCTCCTCTCTGCGCAGGCTCCCTGGGCAGTGACACTGCATTTGCAAGCCCAATGGCATGCAGAGGGGTCTGGCACTCAGGGAGGTGAAGGCAGGAGGCAGCAGCTCACCTGTGAGGCAGGCTGTGAAGAGATCCCCACAGGACACGTGTTTGATGGTCACACCAGACTGACCCTCCAGGAAGCGGGATACAAACTGAGGCTGGAGCTGCTCAGTGGCTCCAGGGAGGGAAGGGCCTCCTGCAGCACCCATCGGGGGAGCCTGGTGGAGAGAAGCTGTGTCATCTGCAGTGGGGTTGGAGGCCTCACAGTGTTACCCACACCCTGAACTGGACAGTGGCACCAGGGCTCATGCAGTGAGAAGTGTGCTCTCCTCAGAAGTCACACATCTGAGGCTTCCACGGCCACTGGAAGCCATCAGTCACCATCGCTCACCTCCCACATGATGAGCCTTCCAGATTTGGTGACCCCAGCCTTCTGTGTCCTGCCTGCAGACACCTGCACCACCTCAGTGTTAAGCATGGGCAGTCGGAGAGGGGTTGTGATCCCGCTTCCCCACGTGTAGATGGATGACAGTGGAGGAGGGATTCCTGTCCGGGCCGAGCCCCCTCGAGCACCTATGGGGCATAGAGAAACCATTAACATGGGCCCATCACTCTCTTCCCACAGGAACAGAAGACATCAGCCACTTCCTCTCTCCAGAAGCTCTAGTGCCTCTCTGACCCTCCCATCATCCAAAGGAAAGGGTCCTTCTGAATGGAGCTGTGCTGAACACACCATGCCAGGACTCACCCCTCGGCCTGGCACTGCTCACTCGTCCCCCCGTCCGGCTGTGGGTCACTGTTGGCACTGGAGCCAAGGGTTTTTCAGGCCTGTCAAATCAAAATCCAGCCCTTAACATCAGTGTACTCCAGAAGTCCTGCAGAGGCTTGGGTCACAGAAGCTCTGGGCAGAACTACAGCACAAGCCACAGCTGAACGGCCTCAGAAGGTGCATTAAGCCACCTGAGAAGGGAGTTGGCATCACTTTGTTTTCCCCTGAGCTCACAACTCTGCTCCAATGACAAGTTCATACCTGCCATGGCACCTGCTATGGCCTCGAGCCACTGGGCCAGGCTTGGCCTGCAGCATCTGCACATTGGTTAACACAGGAGAGCTGCATGGGTAGATGCTCTTTGGAGCTCAGTGAGCTGGTCAGACACGTGTGAGCTGTGGCAGCCTGTCCACGGCACACTAAGGTGACATCTTGACTTGCCTTCTCATCTTGACACTGCCCACATCAGTGTAGAGGTTCAGAAGGGGCCGAATGCAGATGGCCTGGGCCATGATCTCATTCAGCTGGGGCCGCTTGGAAGGATCCAGGTTCAGCATGCTAAGGATGAGCTGGCGCAGGTCAGGGCTGTATCTGTCTGATATTGGGGCAAAGGTCCCACTCATGATCTTCAGTACCAAGGCAGGAAGATTCTGGGGAGACAACAGGAGATACATACAGTATCTGGGTGGTCAGAGGTGAGGCTGAGGAGCAGGAAGTTCTCAGCACTGCTCTCTGCCTTCACACCTCCAGGCTCAGTGAGAAGAGTGATCCAAGCAGGCATTTTCACCTCCTTGAGAGGCCACAGCTCCCTGTGCTCTGTGTAAACCACCTCCCTCTTACCGCAGCTTCAAAAGCCCTCTTGAGGCTGGCGAGTTCATAGAGCACGCAGCCCAGAGCCCAGATATCACTCTTCTGGTTGTAAGGCTTCCCTTCACAGAGCTCTGGGGAGATGTAGCATGGGGTTCCCACAACCTAGAAGAGACAAATTCACCAGGATGCTGGGAAACTGGGGCAGCAAGGTGGAAAGAGAAGGGCTCGGTTTAGAGCACAGCATGCAGGCTGGCTAGAGCACCGCCAACCAAAGCTTAGTGGAGCTGGGCTTCTTGTTCCCTGCCATCAACAGTTGCTTGAGAATTTCAGTAAAACCCATGAGGATTTGCCTTTCTGGTGACCTCCCTTGCTCATACTGAGATTATCTCTAATTTTGCTCCTATTCACAGGAGAAAATCAGAGCCTGGAGCAATGAGCGTGCTATAACTGTCTAGTCAGATTAGACCAGGTGGGGAATGATACTCAGGCAGAGAGAGGAGATGAAGTCAAGGCAGGACAGAGGCACTGCCAGGAATTCTGTTGCCAAGTATGTGTCAGACAAGGCTGCAAACACCACCCCTCCCACTGTGACAGTGGGAGGAACCCTGTCTCCCCTTACCAGTGCACCCAAAGAGCTGCAGCAGACTTGGGTGTGAAGACATCAGCTTATATAAACTCCAATGAACAAAGCAGCATCATGACACATGGATGTAGCCTACTGTAAGTGTGCTACACCCAACCTCACTGCCACCTTCCAAGAGACTACCCTGAGCCAAGTCCAGTTTCCAGCTGGCTGCCATGGTGCTAAGGAGCTGCCCTACAGAGCCAGGATACTCACCGTGTAGGCTTTGCTCTTGCTGCTCAGGATTTTGGAGATACCAAAGTCTCCAATCTTGACAATCATGCGGTGCTTGTCCAAGAGGATGTTCTGAGTCTTCAAGTCACGGTGCAGGATCTGCTTGGTGTGCACATGGTGGAGAGCCAGGAGGATCTGCACAAAGAAGTGCAGGATGGTGTCCTCGTCCAGCAAGGAGTTGCAGCGTTTATGAATGAACTCTGCTAGTGTGCCCCCTGTGAAGAACAATAAAGGGTTATCAGCACGAGTGCCTGCACAAACCCAGCCTCAAATCCAGTGGCATTTACCCACGGCACCCTAAGCCAAGCACATCCTGGTGGGACATGCAGCATGTCCTCCAGTGCTCCTGAGACCATGCAGAGAACAACGGCAGCACAGTCGGTGGGGCAATGGAATGGCAAAAGAGAAGCCACTGTTGACATATTGTCAAAGGCAGCAGGAAAAGAAACGCTAACATTCCAGCTCTTGGAGGACCCAAACCTCAAGAGCAGAACAAGATAAGCCTGTTCTGCAGAAGGGAATTCTTGCTGTCCGAGAGGCCACGTGGCACAGAGAGGCCCCTGTTGAGAAGGGAAGGTGCAGATTCAGGGCTCACATACAGCTTCTGAGAAACCCTGATACAAACGTTGATTTCATCTGCAGCTCCATGGCAGATCTCCTTAGGAATCACACCTTCCCACACAGAGCTGGCGGACCAGCAGCACGGCTGAGAGCTGACACAGGGAAACGCGTGTGAAACCTAAGCCAAGGGCAGATGGCAGCACGCGTACTGGTGACTGAGGTGTTAGCAACCTCTTTGTTTTAGATATGATTAACATGCATAAGGCAGAGAATCATGGAATGGTTTAGGTTGGAAGGGACCTTAAAGCTCACCCAGTTCCAAACCCCTGCCATGGGTAAGAACACCTTCCATTGGACCAGGTTGCTCCAAGCCCCATCCAACCTGGCCTTGAACACTGCCAGGGATGGGACAGCCACAGCTTCTCTGGGCACCTTGAGCTCGGTCACTTGGCTCATAATCAGCTGCCATGGAACCAGTGACAAGGGACATGAGGGCCCACCTGGGGCGTACTCCATGGCGATCATGAGCGCCTTGTCCTCCAGGAAGTTCTCATAGTACTCGATGACGTTGGGGTGGCTGAGCAGCTTGAGGACCTGGCACTCATTCTGCGCCGCCAGCCGCTCGTCCTTGCTCATCTGCTCCACCGGGATCTGCTTCAGGATCACCAGCTTCTGGTCGGCCTTACGTAGGCAGAGGTGCACGATGCTGCAGGATGCGGGCAGGGTCTCAGTGCAGGGCACATGCGGCCACCACTCCGGGCTGACACGTGGCCCCTGCCCCTCCCGTTACCATGGGACCTGCACCCCAGTGCCTTGTCACCCCATCACCATGGCAACAACCAGAGAGTGGACACCCCGCCCTCCCTTAGGGTACCACATACCGGCTGACCCCCGCGTTGCCACGGCGACGCTTTGTTGCCATGGTAACGCGGCCTGCCTCCCACCACACAGCCGGGACACCCCGGTTCCGGCACCCGCGGCTCCCGGCCGCCCCGGGGCCGCCCTCACCCGAAGGCCCCTCTCCCCACCACCCGGATCCGCTCGTATTTCTCCATCGCTGCCCCGGCCGGGCCCAGCCTCCTCCTGTCTCCTTGGAGACACTTCCGGGGGTTCCTACGGCAGCCGCCAGCGGACAAAACACCGCAGGCCGTGCCTGTGTCTCGCCACGTGCATAGAGCTCGCGGGGGACGGAACGGGGGCTCTCCCCTTCTACCAGGGGACGGTGATGCTGCCCCACGGAGACCTGGACCGTCGCTTGCGGAGGTACCCGCGGCTCGGGGTCCCTCCCTGCACCCGTCCGGGCGGGGACAGCGACCGCTCCGGCACTGCCAACCGCAACCACGTGTCCCTGCTGCCATCTAGCGACAGTCTTACCGGCGGCAGAGCCACACCGTGCCCGGGACAGGCACACTGCTCCCGGGACAGATGTGCGGGACTTACGCCAGCTGTGCAGCACCGGGATAGATGTGCAGAGCCCGGAATGAATGCGCAATGCCTTCCACGCACGTGCTGCGCCGGCCCTGCACGGACCCTCCGCGCCCCGCACACGTGTGCCACACCGGACCCACGTGTGTACAACGCTTCGCACGGAGATAGCACCACAATCACGCACTACAGCAGGAACACGCGCTACACCTCCAGCCGGTGCACGCACAACACCGTCAACCAGCGCACGCACAACACCCCCAGCCGGCGCACGCACAACACCGTCAACCGGTGCACAAACAACACCATCAACCGGTGAACACAGAACACCCTCAGCCGGTGCACGCGCAACACCGTCAACCGGCGCACGCACAATACCGTCAACCGGTGAACGCACAACACCCTCAGCCGGTGCACACACAACACCCTCAACCGGTGCACACACAACACCGGCAACCGGCGCACGCACAATACCGTCAACCGGTGAACGCACAACACCCTCAGCCGGTGTACACACAACCTCAGCACCTCACACACGTGCGCGCTTTCCGCACACCCGCTCCCG
>JASSUY010038849.1:0-23280 GCA_032466535.1 Forpus xanthops
TTCTTTGTCAGACCAGCTCCACCAGCCCCCAGTAGACCTGGCCTACTAAATTGAGTCCCATGTTCTAGATACCCAAATCCCTGACTATAGCACCACCCTTCTAACCAGTTATTAAACTGGCCAATACTCTTAGCTTTTTTAAGGTCCTTCCCTGTATCCTGGAGAACTGATGAAAAGACAATCTGCACTCCAGAGCCCATAACCACCTCTCCCAGGGCTCTGTAGTCCTTCTTTATGTTCTCCAGGCTACTGCTATTTATATCACTGGCAACCACATGGATCACTAGAAGTGGATAATAGTCAGTAGGACCAACTAGACCAGGCAGTTTCTCTGCAACATCCCTGATCTAAGCTCTTGGTAGGCAACACACCTCCCTTGAGATCGGGTCTGGCAGGCAAATGGGTGCCTTTGTTCCTTTCAGTGTAGAGTCCCGTACTTCTACAACCCACTGCTTTTTCCTGGCAACACCAGTAGCAATATTCTTTTCCAGTTCATCAGCTGGTTGTTCATGGTGTGGTTCCTGGTGGGAGTGTGGTTCCACATCAGCCCCCTGGAGGACAGCAAAGCCATTCTGGATAGGAACAACAGATTTCAGAGGAAGCCCTTGCTTTTAATTGCCCTCTTCCTCCTTTTTTTTTTTGTTGTTTTTTCCTGTCACTGTTTCCCAGTTTCCTGGATTAGCAGCCTCTTTACCTGCATGAGCAACAGGAGATGCTTGAGGCACCTTCACAGTCAGGTCCCAGAGCAAGCAGTGCTGCTTCCCCTTAGTTTCTCTGACACCTTTCAGCCAAAAGAATTATGTTAATATGATTTCGTTCAATTATGACGTATGGGGTTTCTTATTTGGTTTTGCAAGATTACTCTTTAACTCATCTACCTCTTCTGACTTAGGAGATATTTGAAAGAGTACTACTGAACAGAGCCATGCATGTTATGTGGGATGTACACCAAGGTACTGCTCAAAAAATCCTTTTTTAATGTAGTCCCTAATTGAGCTAGCTACTTACAGCTTCTCTTATCAAGGCAAGAGTTATCCCTGTAAACATACTGTATACACAAACCAGCTCCCCTTCCTCCATTTCTCCCCTTCCACCCATGCCCCCCCACCAAAAAAAAAAAAATGCTGCAACACACTTTCATGTACTAAAACTTGGAATCTTATAACTGTTACTAAAAAAAGGTGATATATTTCCTGAATCCCAGGCAGCTGACATTGGGTCACTCTCTTTAATCATGGAAAGAGTAGGGAGTGGCTCCCACCTGAAGAGAGAAAGGAAATAACATTCCTCTCATCCTAGATTGTTTAAGCATATTGATGATACAGCAATGGAATTGACAAGCAGCATCTGGGGAGGGGCTTTTTGTTATTCCTCTATACCCACTTGTAAAGAATTCCTCAAATACAGTGTAGTGATTTTCTGGAGCCAAAAATATGATAAAAAACGTTGATCTCACTGAACATAGGAAAGGACTGTCCTTTATATAACAGGGACTTTCTTTTTAATATGTGTAAATCACGTTTCTCTCTAGTGATGAAAAAGCATAAGAGCTTTTCGTAATCGAGGAACTGTATTTTTAAATATCTTAGCTTCCTGAAAACACTTCAGGGAAAACAAACAACAGCAACTACCCTCGCATTTGCATAAGCCATGTATCTGCCTCTAACCTGTACAGAGAAATGGTGCTATCACAAAAAATGGTATCTTCACAATATGAAAAAGTGACAAAAAGATCAAAAGGGACAACTATATAAAGTGCATGTTCAAGCTAATGGCTGAAAGTACACAGCCCATTTTTAAGCTCAGGTACAGAAAAGTTCTGATCATTCAGTGAAGTGAGGCACTTGCCAATGTGAGAATGATACAAGAATCTGGAGAGATGAGACTGAAATAGATGCACAAAATATTCCTTTGGTTTTGTTTTATTGCATTTCCTCCTTTATTTTGTACTTTGCTTTCAAGGACAGAAAATTAAGGGAGAAGGAATTAAACTCAGGATAGTTTGGGGCATCCTGTGTCTCTTCTTAATGAACTGTATTGCTGCTTAACATTATCTTTTGCCCAGTTCTTAGAATACTAGTCATCCTGAAATTTCAATTAATAACCCTGTCCAAATTCTGAAAGTTTGCAGAGACTGTGGTTGCATTATCAGATCAGTATTAAAAGATGCAAGAAATAGGTATGTTCTCAAAGGAGATACGCCTCAAAAATATTTAGCTGCTAAAAATGAGATTCCATACTCCTTTTATATACAAATAGTAGCTTTTCAAAGTTTCTATTGAAACTGAGAGATTTTACACAAGGCAGTACCTATTAGTATTCAGAAAGTATGAAACATAGGAAAAACATTTTAAGTAATGTTTTGAATAATGAAATAAATTTTCCACAGCCAACTTCATTTCATTTTAATGTTTTTCTTGGTTTTTCTTAGACAAATTGAAAATGTTAGATAAAAGGTAGCCTGAAGATCCCTCATAGGATATTTAGGTAATGCTTTCCTGTGAAACCATGTCATTAAGAGAGAAGAAACTGACCAGAATGAGATAAGGAAAGCTAAAAGGGAACAGTAAATAAAGCCATTATTTTTAAATAATAATATACTCACAGGATCCTTCCATTAAAAACAAAACAATATCTCATGGAACAGGTTGCCAGCATTCAAAAGTGAGCATGTACAATTATGGTTGCATGCAGTAATATGCAGCTAATAATAATGTTATGAAAAGACTGCCAGACAAAATTAATAACTAATGATGCTATAAGTCATATGTAGGATGAAAAATCTGTTACAAATTTGAAAATGTGCCAGTGATAGCTTTTGTAGAACAATTAAAATATTTCTAGAGAAAATATATGGTAAGTAGCTAGTGGTTTATTTATGAAAGCATTATAAACATGTCTTTTTATATACTTGCTTTCTCATTAGCTTCCACTGACTTTTTTTTTTTTTTTTTTTAAGGTTGCTGTCTTTGTGTTTGGGTTTTTCTAATGAACAAAAGCTGGTGAACAGGCATACACTACTTATTTTAACAGCAGAACTTACAGTGGGGGTGCGAACTATTCACTTGCTAGTAAAATCCTCCCTGAGAGGCAGGTTCTTTAGCAGGGTCTAATTTTTGTGTTATATTTCTGTTTTTCCACAGATTTTGAAGAAGCTAGAACGAGAAGACTTTTTTCTTGTGAGAGTTTCAAACGGGCTTTTCTGTGTAAGACATAATATTGAAACATAAAGGAGAGCAAGATGGTTTAGGGAATATAGAGAAAACAAAAAGCAGGAGAAAAAAAGATTTTTTTCTTTCAAAAAGACAATCTATTGTTAATCACCCTACACTTTTTCTTCAATTCCTCCCTTCCACTTACAATGATAAAAATCAGCCACCACATTGAAGACGTTTGCATGTTCACCTCACTTCAGATCTCTCAAATGTAGCTGTCTGTATCTAGGCCTTTCATGCTCATCTCTTTCTGCAATAAATAGAAAGAAAAAGACCAATGAACAGTGCAATACATCAGAGTCACTTTAGATATCTACTTTAGGATGAGAGGAATCTGAGTGGCATGTTTTTCTACATATAACTACTAGAAGTGTAGTTGACTTGTAAGGCATAGATATCTACATTGTAAGTCCTGGTTTTGGTGAGACAAATCATGTTCTTGACATTCACCTTCTGTTCACAAAGAATGAGTTGCCTCAATCTATAAAGATGAAAAAAAAAGAGACATCAAAATAGAAAGACAGTACTAGACCCATTCAAAGGAAGTCAATACCCATCAAACAAGAGATGGTCATAGAGACATCTTTCTGAGTCACAAAATATATCAACTATCTAAAACAGTAAAGAAACAATCAAAGCAGCCTTCACAGGAGAACATAAACACAGTAAGTAAAGTACTTGAAACAGCAATAGATAAGAGGAGACATGCTTTTGCAAGACCTGTAAAACCTGCAAACCCGTGATTCCATGCTTATGAGTGCACTAAAAAAAAATAAAGAGAAGAAATATTTTTTTAAAAAAGAAGGGAAAAGAAAGAAAAAAAGTAAACCAAGAAAAATAAAGTAAAAAAGAGGGGAAAAAAGGAAAATCCAAAATTAGATAAATCCTGTAGGTTTCTGTGACATGAGACCTGATTAAATGCATCCTGAAGTAAGTGGCAGATATAATTGCCAAGTCAGTCTTCATCATATTTGAAAGCTCATGGGAGTCAAACAAAGTCCTCCTTGACTGGAACAAGGGGAAACATGACATCCTTTGTTAAAAAGAGTAGAAAGAGGGACCCAAGGAACTACTAACCTGTGACCTTGATCTCAGTGCCTGGGAAGATCATGGAACAGATTCTCCTGGAAGATATGTTGAAACATATGGGAGGCAGGAAAGTGATTAGAGAGAGATAACATGGCTTTACCAAGGGCATATCAGCTGGACAGCATGCTGGGACATCTAGTCTAGGTCATGCTTGCCTAGAAACGTTGGACCAGATGATCCCTGAGGTCCCTTCCAATCTGGTATTACATGTTTGTATGAAATCAAGTCACTAATCTAGTTGACTTTTCTGAATGAGTGAATACATTATTGGACAAAAGAAGAGCTGTCAATGACATTTACATGGAGTTCTATAAGATCTTTTAAATGGTTCCACACTGCATTTTTACCTCTAAATTGGAGAGATATGGATAGTATGGAGATATAGACAATATGGACTGTTAGATGAATGAGGAATTGGTTGGATGGGTATATCCAGAGTCACAGTTAGTGGCTCAATGTCAAAACAGAAACCAGTGATAAGTTGCATCTCTTCAGGTTTTATACTGGGACCAATACTACTTAACATCTTCGCGAATGACACAGACAATGGGATGAAGTGCACCCCTGGCAGCTTTGTGGATGATACCAAGATGTGTTGTGCAAATGATTCACTACAGGGAGGAGAAGCTATGAAAAGAGTTCTTGACAGGTTTCAGGAATGGGCCCATGGGAAGCTTGTGAAGTTCAACTACATCAAGTGCAGGGTCCTGCAACTGTGTCAGGTCAATCCCCAGTGTCAATACAGACTGGGGGCTGAATGGATTGAGATCAGCCCTGCAGACTTGGGAATATTTGTGGATAAAATATTAGCCGTGAGCTGGCAATTCATACTTGCTGCCCAGAATGTCAATACTACCCTAGACTGCATAAAAGGAAGCATGACCAGCATGTCAAGGGAAGTGATTTTTCCTTTCTATTCCTGTCTCCAGCTCCAGGGACCTCAGTATGAGAAAGACGTGGACCTCAGTCTGAGTTTAGCTCCAACTGTTATACTGGGTTCAAAGGAGAACCAAACAGAGGTCTGGAATACTTCTGCTTCGAAGAAAAGCTGAGAGAGTTGAGGGATTTTCAGCCTGGAGAAAAGGCTTCAGGGGGGACTTTAGTATATAAGGGGAGTTATAAGAAAGCGACTTTTACTAAGCCTTTAGTGACAGAACAAGGGGCAGAAAAAGGGTAGATTAAGAGTGGACATAAGGAGGACATATTTTGCAATGATGGTGGTGAAGCACTACAACAGGTTGCCCAGAGAAGCTGTAGATGCCCCATCATTGGAAGTGTTCAAGGACAGTTTAGATAGATTTTTGAACACCTTGACCTAATGAATAATGCCTTTGCCCATGGAAGGGGATTTGAACTAAAACATAGTCTTAAAAAGGCTCTTCCAACCCAAATTATTCTATGATTCTATGAGAACTACAGGAGCTGAAAATTAGAGTTATAAAGACAAGTACTCAGTTCTTATTTATATCATTCCTTTCTAGAAATTTGAGAAATTATTACAAAGATTAATGATTTATTTGTTGCTAAAACCTAATTCCCATAAAATCTTAAAATTAAGGCAGGCAGTATCTTAGTATCTTTCTTTCAGTCTCTTATTATTACGAAATTGGTTTCAGAATCACTTCAGGGTTGTTTGTTCTTCAAGGTATAACTTACATATTTATATTTAATTTCATAATTATTTACAGCTGCAACATTCAGACAATGCATCAGATGTTATAGCAATGTGATTGCGAATAGGCAGAGGAGTAGGCATAAAAATAAAACGGAAAAAAAAAAATAAATTCAGATGTACCAAATTCTGCTGTTTCACTGTTTTTACATTAGCATCTGCAAACAATTACTTCAACTTTCTAATTTGCTTTAAGAACTTTAGGACACTTTGACAACACAAATAATTGTAAACAGATTAAGCGCAAATAGCTCATAGAATCATGAAATCATAGAATCATAGAATAGTTAGGGTTGGAAAGGACCTTAATATCATCTACTTCCAACCCCAACTGCCATAGGCAGGGATACCTCCCACTAAACCATGCCACCCAAGTCTCTGTCCAACCCAGCCTTGAGCACCACCAGTGACGACGCATTCACAACTTCCCTGTGCAGCCCATTCTAGTACCTCACCACCCTTACAGGAAAGAATTTCATCCTTATATCCAATCTAAACTTCCCCTGTTTAAGTTTGAACCCGTTACCCCTTGTCCTATCACTACAGGCCCTAATGAAGAGTCCCTCTCCAGCATCCCTATAGCCCCCCCTTCAGATACTGGAAGGCTGCTATGAGGTCTCCACATTGTCCATAAATATGTTTTCATGGGTAGACTAACTGTTAGAGAAACATGAATACACACATTCATATGTTTATATTTTATTTGTGCTGAATCCACTAGGTAATTTAAATGCACTTAGCTCTTCTGTTGTTCGTATACCTGTGTTGATTTACATAATCTGAAGATCTCACCTACAATGCCTAATTTGTTTTGGGTGCTAAGAGATGTAGATTTTTATAATTCAGTCTTAAAAAACATGAGAGTAGTTGTAGTCATTGTAGTGGAAAATGCTATTCCCATTTTCTGCATGGTAATCATATATATGCATATTAGTTATTGCTCGTAACCAGAAAAGGTCTGTTGGTAATGTATTTTCAGTGTGCAATTCCATGTCCTAAAAATAAACAAGTCGTTGAATTATTGTTTAACCCCTATGTGCAACCAATCAACTAGAAAATATTCACTATGTGGATGAGTACTATTGCTTCATTAGAAGCTGATACAATGACGCTGATACAATTGTCATCAGTTCAGCCTTGTTCTTCCCAACACAGAGTTCACAAACTCAGTCACTGGTATTCTTAAATTAATATTCATATTTTGTCTTCTGTGTTCTTAGGAAATGTGTGCTCTTCCAGTCCCTCTGCAAATACCCTTCTGATATATGAAAAAAACCCAATTGTACAGTTAACTCACAAACCAAAAATCTAACCTGTCTTTCAAAAGCAGTCATTTCTAATGTGTCAATATCCAATCTAGTCTTGTATAAACCCAAATGCATGTATGAATTCAGCTACATGAGGAAGAGGTAATGAACATCATCTTCACTTGGAAGAAGATATATGCTTCCTTCTTGTTTCACACTGTTGTGTCTCCAGCATCCTACATCCAGTATGTAAGGTCAGGGTCTCTAAAGAAGCCATAGCACTGCCACTGATGATACTGCAACAGGAAAATGTGAGACATGGCAATATTTATGTCCAATTCACACCTGCAGAAAAATGGCTGCAATGTTCAATAAACATTTCTGTTGTGTTTAGAAAGAAGCAAGTTGATGTACTTCTATCAGAAGAATGATGAAGTACTTTCCATTCCACTACAAACAGAAAAAAAAATAGCATCCCAAATCTGAACATGGCTTTTCTAGCAGGATTTCACAAGGACTGGTACCAGCTGATTACAGTTATCATTCCTCTCAGTTCTCTGGAAGTAAATTAAGAAAAAAAAACACCCTTGATAAAATTTTCTGATGACACAAATATTGGGAGCATGGTAAATTGATGAGCAAGACAAAGCAATCATGCAAATTTACTGAAAGTACTTCAGAACTCTTACCTAATCAAACATATGGGCTTAACACAACCAAATGCTTAAGTTGCAATTTAAGATTGAGAAATGACTTCTGGAAGGAAGTGTTTCTGAGAGTGATCTAGCACCCCAAAAGAACTCCAACCTTAGATCCCAAAATAAAGTTGTGACAAAAAGATCTTGGCTGATATTTTGCTGTGTAAATAAAAGAAGAATAAGGAAGTATTGTTGAAATACCTATCAAGATGTAGAAGTCAGTATTATGAACACATTTTAAAAAAGACATTGAAAAGCTTATGAGATGAAGAAAAAAAAAAAAAAAGAAAATGAAAATTTAACACAAATTATCCCAGAAAAGAAGAAAAGGTCTTTCAGACAAAGACTTACTGAGCTTAACCGATTTAATTTACCAAAAGAAAGACAGCAAGGTGATTTAAATGGTGTCTGAGTACATATGTCAGCAGAAAACATTAGATGATAGAAACTTTAGAATAACCAAATTTCCAAGTTGTGCAACGAAGTTTCAGTAGTAATGATAGGTCCTTCATCTACTGAAATCCTCAGTGCCAGACTGAATAATTTCAAAAGCATGTTGTAGCTGAATACAAACTCCTGAACACTTGCAAGGACAAAGAGATTCCAATACCGGATGGCTTCATCCGGCTTGAAAGTATGGATTCTGAAGGACCCTAAATGTACTGAGCCCGTCAAAACACGTGATATAAATTTGATGCAAATGTAACAATATAACATGCCAGAACTGCCTAACTAGTTATTTGTATTGAATAGCTTTTTTTTCACATTGATACAAGATGCTAAATAAAAGATTAATTACAGGGGAATTAATAATTATGGCTTTACCCCTGTCATTATGAAGCTCATTCTTTTAATAAAACTTTCTTGAAGATAAAAAATAATAAGAGCTACTAAACCACTTTACTATTTCTCTTGTCCTCTTTTTTCAAAATCTAGCCTTTTTTCTCCTCAAAAAATTTGATTTTGATTTCTTGTAGCGCTTTGTTTTTTTTTTGAGATATGTGGTTCAAGCCTCTATAACTCAAGCAGTTGCTCTCTCACTCCTCCCTCTCTCTTTCCCCCACTCCCAGAGGGTTGGGAAGGAGAACTGAAAAGAATGCAACTCCCACAGATTGAGATAAGAACGGTTTAGTAACTAAGGTATAAAACAAACCACTACTGCTACCACCAGTAATAATACAGGAGAAATACAAGGAAAGAGAATACAATCGCTCATCACAGATACTCAGCCCAACCAAGTAGTGCCTCCCCACCCTTCCAGGTCTCTGCCCTCCGTTTTTCCACCCTGGGCATGACATGCTGTGGTATGGAATACCTCTTTGGGTCAGGTGCCCTCTCTCTGCTTCCTCCCGGCTTCCCCTCCTCCTTGGCAGAGCATGAGAATCAGAAGGTCCTTGGTCAGACCAAAACATTGCCAAGTAGTAACTGAAAACACTGGTGTTATCAGCGCTGCTCCCAGGACAAAAGTCAAAAACACAGTACTGCACCAGATACCAAGAAGGATAAAAATGGCTGCTACTGCTGAACCCATGACAGCAGTATACTGGCTTTTTCTTTCAACTCTGGAGTTTTTCCTTCTGCCCATTGTTTAATAAAAATGATTTAATAATATCTGTAGCCATGTAATGTTATTTAATAAATATTTATCATCTGAAACAGTCTAGTTCATATCTTTGGTTTACACTGTAGATGTAAATTTTACAGATTGCAGTATATTGAGCTTTTATGTTATGGAAAGAAATTACCTAAGAAGAGTAACCTCGTACAGTGAAGATGTGGAGGCTCCAAGATGAAAATTTATACATCATATTATTAAAAGCCTAAGTTCTTTTATATTCTTAAAGGCTGGAAAAAGAGGCATAACAGATCCAGAGATATGGTATATCTGAGCCTGAAATTCCTTTTGGAATATAGGTATATAAATTATCACTTCATAGTAACCTATGCTTTCCTTAAAAAAAACAGTGTGCGAAAGCCCATGTTTTAGAATGTATTTAATATAGCAGTCAAAAAGAAGTAAGAGAAATGAATTCCGTAGTATCTTTAGTCTTATTGACCCACAGTTTTACCTAAGAAGCTGACCCTAACATTTTTATAGGAAAGCATAATCACACAGCTAAAAATATTGAAAATCAAGTGAGTTGGTGGGTAAGCACTGCAATCACGATGCTCTGAAATGATAGGTGGCAGTGTTTCCTTCTTTACCACATTGTAAGTAGAAGTATTGATTATTGCAATTTCTGCTATGCTAAGTGTTCTCAGCAGCTACACAAAGGATCAGTGTTCTCATACGATTTTAGATTTGGACTTTTTTTTTTTTTTTTGCTCACTGTCACAAGCCTCTGAATCAAGGATAGGTGTAGGCATGACAGGGATATGGAAACGCTCAGCCTAGCTGAGATGCTGCCATTTGTATATTCAGGGTTGAAGGCAGTGAAGAATCTTGATTGGGAAAACTTAGGTCTTTAAGGACCTGAACCAAAAGCAGTCAGGTTTTGAGCAAAATAGCTCAACAAAGATGCATGCAATGTAAGTTCTTGATTTGGACATAGCCTTGTGTCTTTTTATGTACATCCAGCTTCTGTTTCTAATGGAAAAAGAAAAAAAAAGGCTGAACTGCATGATCTGCTTAGAGAAAAGACTCTGGATTACACTGTTAATAAGAACTTTTCCCAACCTGCTTTCTAAGAATCTATGTTATAAACATTTCTAGTGAGACACATCTTACTCTATCCTCTACTTAACCTCTAATCTTCATGTCTATAATAACTTCAATGTTGTCTTGCTTCCTCACCCAGAGCTCAGACACTAGAATAATTCAGTGAAGAAGCATAGGAACCTGAAGTTCCTAATTCATAAAAGGAGTTATAAAATAATGTTACAAAGTTTTTCACTTTATCCAGTCACATTAGGAAAGCTAAAATGCTGAAGGAACCAGTGGTCAACACATTGGATGGAAGTGATACCATCCAGAGGGACTTTTATGGGCTTGAGAATGGGCCAGTGCAAACCTCATGATTTTCAACAAGGATGAATGTGAGGTCCTGAACCTGTGTCACAGCAATTCCAAGCACAAATAAAATCTGGGTGGATTGAGCACAGCCCTGAAGAGAAAGACTAGAAGGTGTTGGGAGAAACTTAGCATGAGCTGGCAGTGTGCACTTGCAACTCAGAAAGCCAACAATATACTGGGCTGCATGAAAAGCAACATGGCCAGCAGGTCAAGGGAGGTGATTCTCCCCCTCTACTCTGCTCTTGTGACACCCCGTTTGGAGTACTGCATGCAGCTCTGAGCCCTCCAACATAAGAAGAACATGGACCTGCTGAAGTGAGTCCAGAGTAGGGCCACAAAGATAATCAGAGGGTTGGAGTATCTCTCCTATGAAGAAGGTCTGAGAGAGTTGGGCTTGTTCATCCTAAAGAAGAGAAGGCTCAGGGGAGTTTCCAGTGCCTAAAGGGGCCTACAAGAAATCTGGAGAAGAACTTATTACAAGGGCATGTACTAAGAAGAAGATGGAAAATGGCTTTAGACTGAAAGAGAGGAGATTTAGGTTAGATATTAGGAAGAAATTATTTGCTACGACTGTGGTGAGACACTGGAACATGCTACCCAGAAAAGCTGCAGCTATCCCATTCCCGGCAGCATTCAAGGCCAGGCTGGGCAGGGCTTTGATCAGCCTGGTCTAGTGGAAGGTGTCCATACCCGTGGCAGACAGGACTTGGAACTAGATGGTCTTTCAAGTGTTTTCTAACCCAAAATAAATATTTTTTTTAATGAAAATTATAGAAACAGTCTTAAGGGAAAAGAAAAAAAGTTGTGACTGACAATTAAAAAGTATAATTCATAATTAAAACATTCTTCAGTCACACCAGGTACATATATTGGCTGGTTTTGATGGAAACTGGACATGCTGAGGCACCCTAGAGTGATTGCTTTCCTGGTGTCTTTAACCCTATCTTTTATGAATATAAATCTTAGTCTAGCACATAGATTAGGGTACACAGCTTATGACATACAGCAGTAGCAAGTTTATCTCGTATTTCTTTGTATTACCTGTTTAACTCTACTTTAAAACATACAGTTTTCTTCTTTTTTATATGCTGAGAACAATTGCGCACTCGTGCATCTCAGCTCCCTGCTGGCATAGTGATAACCTGCAGAGATATATTTATTTAATGCTACACTGAGCAGATGAAACTACACAATAACAGCTTCTCTTGTCCGAATGTAAACAGGAAAAAAATCTCATAAGTCATCTATAATTTTGAGAAACTCTTTTTTTTTTTTTTTACATTTGGATAGACTGCAGTCATTTTCTGCTATGAATGATTTAGATTTCATAAATTGTTCAGTGTTGCTCTCCATATATTCTTTATAACAAGAAGGAAAAAAATGCTTTCATGTATTTTATGCATACATTGAAACAAGAGAAACAATAAGATATAAGAAATTAAGGACTCATACACAATTACTTCTATGCCTTCAGGATTTTAGATAAAAATTTTAATTTATTTATTTGCATATTTCATAAGAAAAATCCCAAGGAGGTAAAAATAAGATAAACTTTAAAGAGCAGTGTTTAACCATGAGTAAAATTCAAGAGTTTATTTAAAATTCTAATTAAAAAACCCTAGACATATAAACTTTAAAGAGTCATGATGAAAGGAAAATACTGAAAACAAATATAAGAAAAGCAATATAAAATAGTGCTAAAGTCAGCAGTTATTGCATAAAATAACATTTGGCCATTGAAACCAAAGGCCAAATTTCCACTACCTAAAAGGCTACCAAAATTTCACTTTATTGATAAATATGTATATTCTTAATTAAAAGTGTGTCCAAAACAAAGACTTGGATTATGCACAAATTAAATTATTTGAACCAGTTAAGGAAGCTGAATTCAGGATGTCTACTCTCTCATTACCTTATTTGACAAATTAAAATACATCCAGATTACAGTTTAAACCAAATCTTTGTATCATATTGACTGCCTTTTAAGGAACAATAAGAAAGCATGAAATCCATTAAAGCAAGTAAAAATAGAGAGACCTGGCATCAGTCTGGTTTTCTTTTTCTCAGAATAAGTCATGGTGACTGGGCATTTTTCTAGACTTTCAATATATTGTGCATATTCTAGGTATTTCCTAATCTATTTATTATACTCTGTGCATTGTATGGGTCATATTTTGCTGTATTTCATAATCTTATTTTTTTCACAGGAAGAGTATATTATACTACTTTTCTTGCTGTGATAAATTAGCAGCTCACCAGACTGTTTTTTTGTTTGCAATTCATGTAATTTTTTTTCTTCTTTCAGTGTTTAGGATTTTTGTTCCTTACAATATCTTCTTGGTACAAATAGTTTGATCAGCACATAGAGGAAAATATGTATATACAATTAAAACTATGAAAATTTATATCAACTTTTATATGCTTGAACAAACTAAGTGTTCCTGATGCCAAAAGAAATTGCTTACATGAAAAATATGTTTGAATTGACAAAAAATAACTGAAACACTATTAAGCGACCTACTTACATTTAGAAATGCCATATCCAGCATACTCACTATTGGAGTTTTAGACACAGTTGTCAACTGGTGAGATTTCACAAAATCACAGAACAGTCTAGGTTGCAAAAGCCCTGTGAATGCCATCTGGTTCAACCTTCCTGCTCAAGCAGGGCCGCTTAGGCTCAGTTGCCCAGGGCCATGTCCAGGCAGCTTTAAATATCTCCAAGGATGAAGACTCCACATCCTCCCTTGAACAAACTGTGAGAGTGCTCAGTCACTCACTGCAAAAAAGTGTTTCCTGTAGCTCAGTTTGTGCTTGTTGCCTCTGGTCCTCTCAATGGACACCACTGAAAAGAGCCCAGATCGACCCTTTTTTCACCCTTCCTTCAGGTATTTACATCTATTGTTAAGATGCCCCCTGAGCCTTCTCTTCTCCAGGCTGAAAATTCCTGGCTCTCTCAGCCTTTCCTCACAGGAGAGATGCCTCAGTCCCTTCAAAATCTTACTATCTCTGCTGGAGTTTCTCCAGTGTGTCCACATCTCTCTAGTGCTGGGGAGCCCAGAACTGGTCACAGCACTCCTGTTGTGACCTCCCCAGTCACCTCCCTAGACTTACTGTCAATCTGCCTCCTAATGCATGCCTGGATACCATTAGCTTTCTTTGTCAGAAGGGCACACTGCTGGCTCATGCTGGTGCATTCTGACACATTGCTGGTTTATTTGATGGAGAACTAAATTAATTCGCAAATTCAGAATTAGTCAGTTGCATCCAATAATAAATAAATAAATAAACAAATCAGCTAGCTTTGATCTTTTGAGCTTCTTTGTAAGTGAAGACCTGCCTACTGAGGGAGATTATCCTGCATGCCTCCACAGCGCTGCTCTAGGGCATTATTTTATTCTCGTCTCTTTTCTATTTCTTCAGTTTGAACACTTCCAGCAAGACGTGTCTGTCTTTATGACTGGGAAATAATACATTAGGTACTAGCATTTTATATCTGGTTTGTCATCACTGGTTATATTGCAGATTAAGTGAAAACACCAGTTTTTTTCCTAGTTGCTTCTTAACGGTAAACAGTATTGAATCACAGAATATCTCAAGTTCAAAAGGACACGTAAGGATCATGGAGCCCAACTCCCCACACTTTTCTGGATAACCTAAAACTAAACCATATGACTAGGTATTATCCAGATGCTCCTTGAACTCTGACAGTCTTGGTGCTTTGACCACTTCCCTAGGAGGCCTGTTCCGATGACTGATCACCTTCTCAGTGAAGAACCTTTTCTTCATATCCAATTTGATCTTCTGATGTGGCTTCATTCCATTTTTTTCATGTCCTATCACTGGTCACCAGAGAAATCATTACCTTTTGCTTCTCCCCTTGAGGAAGTTGAAGACTGTCATGAAGGTACCCTTCATCAGCCTTCTTGTCATGGGTTCAGCAGCAGCAGTCATTTTTATTCTTGGTAGGCTGGTGCAGTGCTGTGTGTTTGATTTTGGGCCTGTAAACAGCACTGATAATACCAGTGTTTTCAGTTACTGCTTGACAACATTTTGGTCTGACCAAGGACTTTCTGAGTTTCATGCTCTGCCAGGGAGGAGTGGAAGCCGGGAGGAAGCAGAAACAGGGTACCTGACCCAAAACTGACCAAAGATGTATTCCATACCACAGCACGTCATGCCCAGGATGTGAAACAGAGAGCAGAGACTCAGAAGGGTGGGCGTGCACTGCGTGGTCGAATATGGTATCAGGTGATGAGCGTGCACTGCTTGGTCGGGCTAGGGGGTGTGCTGTTGTATTCTTTCCTTGCATTTGCCTTGTTTTTATTATTAATGGTCGTAGCAGTAGTGATTTGTGTTATACCGTAGTTACTAAATTGTTCTTATCTCAATCTGTGGGAGTTGCATTCTTTTGACTCTCCTCCTCATCCCCCAGGACTGGGAAAGAAAGAGGGGGGAGTGAGTGAGAGAACTGTTTGAGGCGCTTAAACCATGGCAGTTCTCTTCTCCAAGCTGAACTACTAAGTTACTTCAGGCACTCTTTGTAATTCTTGAACTTGAGACGTTTCATTATCTTGGTTGCCTCTTCTGGACACATTCTGATAGTCTTATGTTTATCTTGTGAGGAATCACCCAAAACTGCGCACAGTATTTGAGGTGGGCCTTCACCAGTGCAGTGCAGAGTGGGACAATCACCTCCCTTGACCTACAGAACAACCCTCTTGATCTATGTTGTGATTGAGGCAGCCTAGGACACCATTGTCCCTTTTTAATGCCAGGGCACACTGCTGACTCATAATCAGCTTGCCATCAACCCAAACCCCCACATCCCTTTCCACAGCCATGGTCTCCAGCCTACTGTTCCTCAATTTGTACATATAAGCAGAATTATCCTATCACACGTGGAGAATCTAAATACTTACTCTTGTTAAGTTTCATATGGTTGGTGACTGCCCAGTCTATCCAGCTCTCTCTGTAAGGCCTCTCTAAGTCCAAATAAGTCTACAGCTTCTCCTAAGTTAGTATCATTGGCAAGCTTACTTAATATACATTTGATTAAGGCGTCCAGATCATTTATAATAGCATTGAAGAGTACTGGCCCTAAAATTGTGCAAGTTGTTATGTTGATTATGCTCTTCAGTTTGGGTAGCAGAATGATATCACAGAATTCCTTCTACTTCCTTCTAAGTCCTGTATATTTGAAACAAACAGTAGTTTCTTATCCACTGACTCATTGTCTGTGCCATGGTTAAACAGATCATGGGAGAAATTCATGGTTTTCTGCTACAGAAATGCCCGTCATATTTTCCAGTAAATGGAAATGGGATCAGCTCATGCATGATCATGTGAAAAATGGCTTCCCAAGCTTTATCTTTAAAAATTAATAGATATGACTTTTCAGAGCAACAAGAGGAATAGTTGATTTTTTCTTCATAACAGAATTTTCCATGCATTTGCTTTCTGAATATCAAATTGTACTTCAATCTGTGCATATGTAGCTTCTATTAATATCACTGGAAATTAAAAATTCAGTGTAAAGATTCAGTGCACCCATAAATTACATTTCCCAGTTACAAACTTGTCTGAAGATAAAAAACAAAGTAAAGAAGTCTGTTAATTCCTTGACGTTGACAGCTGCAAAAACCCTATTAGAGGTGGTCTGTTGGACACTGTTGAATTGGTCTCCATATGAACATGGATCAGGAACACAAAAGACACAACAACCTAGTTCCCATGCGCAGATTCTTTCTACTCATTTTCAGTACTGGACCCATTACAGCTTCGGCTGTATTTTTCACCATGTCTAGTCACAGTCACAGAGGTCTGCCAAGAGAAAGCAGGATTGCCTCAGTGATATACAAGCCAAATCCTGCCTCCAGAAATGTTTTTCACATTACTCCAGAAGCTTAGCTGCCTGCCCATGTATGTTTCCTATTCTTGTCTCCAGACCCTGCTCCCAGAAGAAAGGCTGGCAATCATTATACTGAGATAGCTATTAAATTGGTATCTTCCTTTGCATAATGTAAATGCTGCTATTTTCAATTTAGTTCTGTGTCATCAGAAAATAATTTCATCTGGATATTGGTATTTATATGGGAACCTTTATTCTGCAAATCTAACTCTAAGAATGTTTTTTGGGGGGGACATCATGCTAGCTATGTAATTTTTATTCTCTGGAGGAAGAAAACCAATATGGCGCTTTTTCCACTTAGAAAATTTTTTTTATATTCCTGTCTCCTAGCAGTGCATGAATTACTTTAACACAGAACAAATGCTGCTTTTGCACTTATTACTTCTTCCACTCCCAAGACCAGCTTTGTGTGGTTTTCAATGTTACTCAAAATAATTTCCAAAGACTTAAATCTTCTTCAAATCCTACCTACAATCAAAAGCATGAGATAGATGTTTTTACATCATGACACTCAAAATTCTGCATGTTGTTCTAAATTATTAGTATATTAACCTCTAATATAAATCAGAATATTAGCCTGTAATGTAAAAAATGGAGAAGAGGAAACTAGTTTAAATATTATTTATGCTTATAAACGGGGTATATTTCTTAAGTATATACATAGCAATAAGTAGGGATCTATTAACCTATTTTGGATTTAAAGTGTTTTATTGTTAAAAGGAGAGTTAACTGATACGTATTTAACTGAATTTAAAATTTTAATAGCCATTGATTCAAACTGTCGTTTTATTAACCTCTAATAAACAGACATACCTAATGGGTTTCTATTCCTTCCTCAATAATGCATTGCATTGTTAGCTTGTACTATTTAAACATTTACTATCTTTATGTACTAAAGATGACACACTACTTGCAGAAATGAAAATTGTACGAAGTATAACTACTTTTTCTTTTTTATTACTTTGGAGACAAAGAGATAAAAACAAAATAAACTAAAAATAATAAAATATATACTACATTTCATAGTTTCAAATAATTTGAAAATAATTTGAAACTGTCCAAACCTTTTGATACCATATAGACAAATAAATTGTTCCAGGTCACTTTCATAAAGCTATTTGTCAGTGTAACTATTTTGTCAAAATTTTCATTTCAAAAGTGTTTGCTTTAACTTTTAGATAAGTTTGCATTTGCTGTGAAATTTTTCTCCTGACAATAAAACACTACATTTCCAAAACTGGATTTGTGACACACTTTGGCGTTACTAAAATTCACATGGGAAATCCCCCCTCTTTACTTTGAAAATTGATATGTTATTAATAGATTCTTTTATTTTCATGTATGTAATCATGAGTGGTTAAATGCAGTGACTAGTTCAGGCCTGTAGAAATCTTAAATTTATTTTGCTTTATTTAAATATTAAATATTAAATTTATTTTGCTTTATCTATTGATAAAGACATAGTACAAAATAAATAAATGTGAAATGTTTCATCTTATAAAAAGTTTTTATTCATATTGACAATACAACTCCATAGTAGCTGTTCTGAAGTCCATTTAGTAATAATGACTTTTTAAAGAATACAATTCTGACACTAGAGTACTAGAACTGGACTAATAATTGGAGGGACATTGTCTGTTTTCTGGCAAGAAAATGAACTTTTAATAAATTCTAGATATTAATCTTGCTAGTATCTTTTCTTTGTTGAGATCTGCTATTCCACTTTTCCTATCATATATAGGAGCAAGCTGGTGGCAAACCTGATATACTTGCTCTACTGCAGTATTTTTAGTCTGGTATGTGAATGTTGTTATTGTAAGAACAGGCACTTTTATAAATGGCAGTTGTTTCATTTTTAGATTTAAAAAGACTGAGAACTTAGTATTTGGTACTTATAATCCATCCTCCAAATGAATCAGATGTTGCAGCTATATTTACAATGTTGTTGACACATGAATAATAGTCGAAACACAGTCTAATCATAACCTAAATCCAATACTGTAGATGCAAAATGTATGAAAAATATCAGTTTGTTTTTTTTTTTTTTTAATCTAGGAAGATATATACAGTTGTCGTATAGTTGATAATTTGTGTTGCGTTGATTGCTGGTTTACCCAATATTATATCTATCTTGTGACAATGAGTGAAAGATACACATGCAGTCATAATTTATTATCATTATTCTATGGGAGTCACGTTCTGTAAGATATTGCTTCAGAAAGTTTCTTTCTCTGTACATTCCTAGATAAGAAGCTCTCATTCAAGAACTGCCTGAAGCTGATTTTTTAATATGTGACTAGGGCACAGTGAAACTGGAGCATTGTTGAAGCAGGTAGATAGAATGAATATCCTGGGGTAATAACAGGACAATCATACAATCATGTAATCATAGGATGCTTTAAGTTGGAAAGGACCTCTAGAATCCTTGAATCCAACCATTAAACTAGGACTGTCACTACTAAAATATGTCCTTAAGTGTCACACCTACAGTCTTTTAAATGCCCCCAGGGATGGTGACTCAACTATTTTGGACATTCTGTTCCAATGCTTGACAACCTTTCTGGGAAGAAATTTTTCCTTGTATCCAATCTACACCTCCCTTGGCATAAATTGAGGCTATTTCATCTTGTTCTATCACTTGCTACTTGGGAGAAAATTCTGACCCCCACCTCCCTACAACCTCCTTTCAGGCAGCTGTAGGGAGTGATGAGGTCTTCCCTGAGCCTTCTTTTTTCCAGGTTAAAAAACGCAAGTTCCGCTAGACACATCTGATCGACTTCTGTTCTAGATGCTTCACCAGCTTTGTTCACCTTCTCTAGACAAGCTCCAGCACTTCAAGGTCTTTCCTGTAATGAACACAGTATACAAAGTATGGCCTCACCATTGTCATGTACACAGGTACAATCAATTCTTTGGTCATTCTGGCAACACTATTTCTGATACAAGCCAAGATGCTGTCAGCTTTCTTGGCCAGCAGGGCACACTGGTGGCTGATGTTCACTTGGCTGTTGACCAACAACCTCGGTCATTTTCCATGTAGCAGCTTTCCAGCCACTCTTCCACAGGCCTGCAGCATTGTGTGGGGTAGTTGTGAACCAGATACAGGACCCAGAACTTAACCTTGTTGATCTTCATACAATTAGCCCCAGCCCATCAATCTAGATTGTGCAGATCCCTCCCTGGAGCCTTCTTACGCTTAAGCAGACCAACACTCCTGCCAAACGTGGTCTCAGAGAATCATTGAACCATAGGATGGTTAGGACTGCAAAGGACGTCTAAGATCATCTAGTTCTAAACCCCCTGATATGGTTAGGGGTGCCTCACATCCGACCAGGTCACCCAAAACTCTCTCCAGCCTGGCCTTGAACACAAACAGGGATAGAGCATTTACCATTTCTTCAGACAATCTGTTCCAGTGTCTCACCACCACCCTCTCAGTGAAGAACTTCTTCCTTTATATCTAAGCTGAACTTCATCTGGTGAATTTTGAACCCATTACCTCTTGTACTAATGCTACAATCACTGACAACAGGTCCCTTCCGGGCATCCTTGTAGGCCTCCTTCAGATACTGGAAGGCTGCTATGAGGTCTCCATGCAGCATTCTCTTCTCCAGGCTGAACAACCCCAGCTTTCTCAGACTGGCTTGTACAGGAGGTGCTCAATCTCCCTTATCATCCTTGTGGCCTTCCTCTGGACTTTCTCCAATAGCTCATGTTTAGTTTCTCATCAGCCTACTCCCTCAAGTCCTCTTCAAGGTTGCTCTGAATCACTTCTCCACCCATTCTGTAGCTGTGCCCAGGATTGCCCCAACCCAAGTGTAGGACCTTGCACTTGGTTTGGTTGAACTTCATGAGGTTAGCATTGACACATATCTCAAGCATGTCAAGGTTCCTCTGGATGGCACCCCTTCTCTCCAGCCTGTCAACTGAACCACATAACTTAGTGTCTGCAACAAAGTTGCTGAGGGTTCACACAATCCCACTGTCCATGTCACTGACAAAGATGTTGAACAAGACCAGTCCCTACACCGATCCCTGAGGGACACCACTTTGTACTGGTTTCCACCTGGACATTGAGCTGTTGAACACAACTCTGCGTGAGGACATCCAACCAGTTCTTTACCTACCGAGTGGTCCACCTATCAAATTGATGTCTCTCCAACATAGAGACAATAGTGTCATGTGGGACAGCGTTGAACGCTTTGCACAAGTCCACATAGATAACATCAACTGCTCTACCTCTGTCCATCAGTTTAGTAGCCCCATCATAGAAGGCCACAACTTTGGTCAGACAGGATTTCCCCTTAGTGAAGCCTTATTGGCTGTCACCAAGCACCTCATTGCTTTTCATGTGCATTAACATGCCTTCCAGGAGAATCTGCTCCAAGGTTTTGCCAGGCACAGAGGTGAATCTGACTGGTCTGTAGTTCCCTAGGTCTTCTATATTTCCCTTCTTGAAAATAAGGGTTATATTTCCCTTTTTTGAGTCGGGAGCTTCACCTGACTGCCACGATTTTTCAGATATGGTGGACATTGTCTTAACAACTTCATTTGCCATCTCCTTCAGGACCCGCAGATGGATTTCATCAGGTCCCATGGACTTGTGCACATTCAGGTCCCTAAGATGATCTCGAGCCTGATGCTCTCCTACAGTGGGCCTAAGAACTTCATTCTCACAGTCCCTGCATTTTCATTCCAAGACTTAGGCAGTATAGTCAGAGCACTTGCCGGTGAAGACTGATTCAAAGAAGTCATTGAACACCTCAGCCTTTTCCAAATTCAGGGTAGCCAATTCTCCCATTAGCTTCCAGAGGGATCTCGCGTTATCCCTAGACTATCTTCTTTTTGTGACAAGAATGGTACTCAGACCTAGACCCAGTATTGAGTAGAGGGGAAATAATACCTCTCTCAGCCTGCTGGCAGAACTCTAAGCAGTGCAGCCCAAGAGGCTGTTGGCCTTTGTCTCAAGAGCACATTTCTGCTTTATAGTCTGCTTGTTGCCCAAGAAATGTCCCATTCCTTCCCTGCAGACTTGTTTTCCAGGGACGCTGGCCCCAGACTGTTCTGTTCTACCATATGCATGATTTTGAATTTACTGTAGTTGAACTTCATGAATGCCAAACCAGGTCTTTCTGAATGGTGGAACAATCATCTGGTATATTGACAACTCTTTTCAGTTGTTTTTTTTCCATTGGCAGGAAGGTGTTCAGCCATCTCCAGAGCATCAGGGGTCCATCTTGTGTGATGATTATTTGGGAAGACGAATTCCTAACTCTGAATGTCTCTCTCTTCCTCCTTCTTCTCCCAGCTTTTATTGCTGAACATGATTGCATATGGTAAGGCATATCCCTTTAATGATTTGGAGTCAGCTGCTCCACCTGCGTCCCTTCTCAGCCTCTTGTGCACCCCCAGACTGCTCACCGGTGGTGTGGTGTGAGAAGCAGAAAAGACCTTGACTCTGTGCAAACACTGCTCAGCAACAACTAAAACATCCCTGTGTTATCAATACTGTTTTCATCACAAATCCAAGACAAAGCCCCATACTAGCTACTATGCAGAAAATTAAGCCTATCCCAGCTAAGACCAGTACAGGTTTATAGCAAATAGCTACTGCAGCATCACCCATGCCTGTTCATCTTGACCCATAAACTCTTGATTAGCTCCTGACTCATCTGAAAGCATATCTCCATACATTCCTGTTTCTCATGTAAAAGTCCAAACACCCTTCTGGCCTCCCCAGTCCATCTGTCCTTAGAAGTCTGAATGTATCCATTACAGCAGTCCAGTTGTTATTAACATTTTCAAAAATTGTTTCTACCAGCAAGATAAAAACTTAAGAATTTCTCACAGAACTTGAAGGTCTGCACATTGCTGATGCTTTTCCACTGAAATAATTAATGTTATTTATCTAAAACAAGAGAATGCCAAAGACAACTCTGGATAATTGTTTTATATGAAACATGAAAATGCTATATTTGGTTCAAGAAATAAAGTTTCAAATGCCATTAATGTAGCATGCAAAATGGGAATATTTCAGAATTTCATCTGTCTGCTTTGGTTTACTACAAATTATCTTAAAAATCAAATGGGACAGCTAACTCTAAGTTTAAAAGGAGTGAAACACTCCAGTTAAGACTTTCTTTTGAGAGACAGATAGCTTAATTTTGAACAACAAACTGCTCCCTGGGAATTTTACTAAAAAGTCATTTGACAGAAGCATTAAAAAATATTGGTTTATGAACTGATAACTCTTTACCAGGCACAGATTGAGGAAAAAAAAAAAGAGTCATTAAGTCAGAATAATAGAACCATAGAGTAGTTAGGGTTGGAAAGGACCTTAAGATCATTTAGTTCCAAGCCCCCTGACATGGGCAGGGACACCTCCCACTAAACCATGTCACCCAAGGCTCTGTCCAACCTGGCCTTGAACACTGC
>JASSUY010038850.1:0-12378 GCA_032466535.1 Forpus xanthops
GATTGGATCTGAGGAAGAAATTCTTTAGTGTAAGGGTGGTGAGGCACTGGAATGGGTTGCCCAGGGAAGTTGTGAATACTCCATCGCTGGTGGTGTTCAAGGCCGGGTTGGACATAGCCTTGGGTGGCATAGTTTAGTGGGAGGGTGTTGGAACTAGATGATCTTAAAGTCCTTTCCAACCCTGACTATTCCATGATTCTATGAATGAGATCACATGTCCCAGCTTGAAAAAGAAAGGAAGAAATAACAGGACCAGAAAAGTTACATCATTATTTTATCATTCAAAAAGATAGATATTATTGCACCTAAAGCCATTTTTCCCTATTACTGTTTTTAATTTGACAACAGAAGTTCTTCAAATGATAATAAACTGGAAAAATTGGAATATGAAGGTGGAGAATGAGATAATACAACATTTGGTCCTGTTTTTATTCATGATTCCTCAAGTGTGAGAACACTGTCTACTGAATCTCTCAGGTTATATCTAATTTTTTTGTGAATTTATAATTTTCTAAAACAAAGTTTTCTTTAAGGGACTAGCTGAATCAGACTAAGACAATGCTATTCACTAAGATTAAAAAATTAAAGTCAGGTGTTTGAGAGCTCTGAATAAAATAAATTTCAACTGTTTAACTTCTCTGTTACAAAGTTACAATAAATAATGTATCATTCATTATTTTTGCAAACTTACCTTTCAAGTAATGTGGAATATCATAAATATCAGCACAAGCAGTATCAGATTGTTCTAATTTTATGATCATCATAAAAAAATTTCCACATTGTTAAACTGAAACTAAGCAGTTCATACCTTATGTACAAAATTACTTTGTGAGGACATGCCTCAACATTTCTGTTCACTCAAAGCTGACAAAGCAAACATTGGTACTTTTGGAAAAGTTTGTTATCTAAGAAGCAGTGATTGAAAGTTTTATGTGGACAACAATATCACATACTTTATCACTGGACCATACATTGTTGAAGTCCTTCAGACTGAGATCTACAATGGAAACAAACATTAAACAACAGTTACTTTGCTTAGTATAGCTAAGAACATTACTTTGCCTTGATAATTAATTCATTTTTCCCAGGGTAACCTTTAAAATAAAGAACTATAGTTAACCTTCTTTCTGCAACAGTCATTTAAGCAGTGACCTGGACCACCAAATAACCTTTCAAAACTAAGTTCCAGGGGATGCTGCAGAACTTTCATTCTTATTTGCAATTGGAGATCTCTTTTCTAGCTTCATCATTATTACCTCAACAGAAGAAGACAGCATAAAACCTCAAAGAAGTCCTCTGATTAGACATGTCCAGTGGACTGCATTCTATCTCATCTGTTAATTACCTTACACACTTTGACACTTTTATAAATAAATCCTAGTATTAGTTGACCATGACTTTTCAACAGAAAAATGTCATAAATTAATTTCAACATGACAAATTATGTTTTCCGGCCTTTCCATAGCACATAGATGACTATGTTCATGATTCAAAATGCTCTTCAACAAGTCATCCAGAGATTACTGGCAGACCATAACCCATCATAAAGTAGTCTATGAAAAGAGTACATAAGAAATCCAACAAAAAAACCATGCATACATATTCCCACACATGCAAGGAAGCAAGGAAAGAAGCACAGGGAAGAAACTAATGTGATTCAAAAGTTGTGACCACTGTACTCAAGATTTCCCAGTATAAAGGGAGTAACACCATCATTGCATATGTTTAAAGTACCAAAGTCAAAGCACCAAAGTCAAAATACCAATGTCAAAACAACCCAGGGATAGGAAATCACTTCAGATATCAAACCCAACAGAACACTATTAAGTCACTTGCATGCTGATTAAACCTCATTGTAACATCTAATATCCTATAGATGGTTTTGTACAGGCTTTTTTCACTGCTGCAGGATGGACCACACTTGGTAACACCTCTTTACTATCAAATTCTGAGACAAGAGGGGCACAAAATCACAAAATGAAATATGTAAACCTTTAGAATCAATTTTAAGTAATGTTAAGTTTGATGGCTTTGTAACAGTAGCCATGGAAAGTTGCTGAGATGTGTGATTCACAGAAAAAAAAATAGCGTACAGGTAGAGAACATACTGAGAATTTTTGTATAAGATAAACCGTTGTAGTTTAGGCCTTTATGACCTTAGTACAAAATGACTGTAAGAAAAACAGTCTAGAAGAGGACGTAAGGATAAGGAGCGTCTGGAATGGCAGGGGCCCAGGATGGGCTGCAGTTAAACTAACTGGTAAATAGGACAGCATGATTGTTATGTCTATGGTGTTAATGAACAGATTTAGCTGCTGTAAGCATCTACTGTGCATGCTTCGAAGGCTGACAGAAGGCTGACTGTTGGAAGAATTAAATGACCCTCAGAGACCACTACCACATTTTTGTACGCAGGCAGGGAACTTTCTGGAAAATAATGCAATCCATATGTAGCCTCATGAATACGCATGTATGCCCAGAGGCTAGATAAGGGTGACTTGTGTAACAGTACGGGGACACACGATAGGAGGAGCTATCCCCTGTGTCTCCCGGTGCTGCAATAAAGAATATCTCCTTGTCAACTTAAAACTTAGTTGGCAAGTTTGTTCCTAGAGTTTTCTCTGAATCGTTCTTTTTTTAGAGGATCTGATCCAAAAGCTGGTAACTTATCTCCTATAAAACTTATTAAAAAAGGGCCCTTAAACTTTTAAGATCAAACCCAAGAAATATATTTGCTTCCACTTGCATTTTGTTTCAAAATGCTAGAATCCTCTAAAACTAATATGAGGGATTCT
Organism: Forpus xanthops; assembly: GCA_032466535.1. Lineage (NCBI taxonomy): Eukaryota > Metazoa > Chordata > Aves > Psittaciformes > Psittacidae > Forpus > Forpus xanthops. The sequence continues at coordinate 2,796 of JASSUY010038850.1, forward strand.
GTATCAGTAATAACACATGAATATTTAAAAGGACAAACAAAGAGTATATTTAATATTATGCAAGCTGTTGTGTAATTGGGAACGATTCTGGTTTGGGCTTTATTGTGCTTTGCATTCCACAGGCCTCCACCTGCACTGTAAGACAGTGTAGGGACTGTTCTGTGGTATGGGATGTGTGTTACCCTGCCTCCTATATGAATCCTATATGATGTATGACAGTGATATAAATAATCCTTTTCTCCATCTTGGGTCTCTGTGCTAAATAACTTGGCTAAACCTCAGAATTGCCCTGTTGGTGTTCAAATGGCACTGGAAAGTGTATTATACAAAACTGCACAGCTGTGTTTCCTGCATTGCTTTGGAATGTCAAAGGAATCTTTTTATCATTTTGAGTCTAATTGAAGTGAGACAGCTCTAAAGGTTATACCCTGACCTCCTTACCTCATTTCCACTATTAATAGATGCGCATTCCTTAAGACAGTAATAAATGAGGCTAATCTTGTAAAGGGAGTAGTATCTTTTAACAGTTGCACTAAAATAATAGATGAGAACAGAGAAGCTTGTAGATCCAAAAGGAGTGGGTTGTGTGCTGAATGCTCCTCTGTTTTCTCCTGTTAGAGTAGCAGGTCTAATATAAGATAATATAGTATTACCTCTCAGAAATTATGCTTCATTTTTATCACTAGACCATTACAACTTTAGACAGGTGTCAGTTAACAAACCAGTTTAAAACTGGGAGGAATGGCTTAATATGAAATGATAGGTATGTCTCCCAGTAACACTGCAGAGTACAGCTTCCTTGGCTGATTAAACAAATAAAAGCTTTCCTGTATTTCTTAAAAAAAAAAACTCTACATATACTGATACTAATTCTAGAAAAACATTAAAATTCAGGTTTTAAGTTGCACCTTTAATTCACAGGAATTTTAGCTAGTTTCATCCTCAGGATTTCCCACTGTTCATCTGTAAGTGATAAATCTCAACCACGCTACTAAATCAAACTCTTTAAAAGCCCATCTTTTTCATATTTTTTATTCACAAAAGGCATGATTTAGTGTAACTAACTTCTGCCATTCACAAAATAGAATCCTAAACTTACCCCATCACCTGGGCTTCCTGATAGAAGAAGAGCCAAACATTTTGAAGGGATGGCTGACTTGTCTAGATACTTAAAACAGCACATACAACCATTTTTTTTTGAAAGAGCCATCATCTCTTCTCTGACTACACTAGGAGTCAAGATAATTTTTTTAGGCTATGGGTTAAATGCAAGGGTCTAGCACCATTGTGAGAGGCCGTAGCATAACCAATTCTGCTCCAGAAGTACAAAGATTTTCTTTAAGTCCTGTGTCACACCTGCCATACCTATGTCAGTACCTTAGAAAAAGTAGGGCACCTCAAATGATGCTATAGGGTGTCTGAAATGGCAACTGATTCCTGCTACAGATGTCTAACTAGAAGCAGGGGAAATTAAATGAGAGAAACTTCAGCTACAGGAAAAACTGTGAACTATGTAACGTTAAAAGACATTCAGGTTAATGTTATAAAGATGGCACAGAGAAAAGGACAGAAAGCAAAGAAGGCAAAAGGATGCCTTTTTCCTATACCACTTTTATGTTCAAACCTACTTTTCTCCCCACCATTCCCTACTCCAGATGCTAAGGAAAAGGCCTGCCTTGTTTCAATCTACTTTAACCAGAATCAAAAGAGTCTTAGGTTAAAAATAAGGAATGCATTTATTTTCACAAGGGTAGAACATAATTGTGTTTGTGTCCTGCAGCAGTCTTGCTGTCACTAAACTGGTTTCAAACACTTTGCATTTGCAAATCCACAAAGCTACACAAAGCATTCATGAGGCCTGGCTCTCCACTATAATCAGAATCATGTTTATAATTACTCATAATCAGCTGACTTGACGAGAATGGATACCACATGAGACAGCATGATTGTCTCTGTGCTTCCAATTGCTTTCAATGTTTACTTTTAAAGCACTATTTCACAAAACCACAGCATTTGCATTTTGTTAGAATATTAAATATCTCATATTTTTTTCTGCTCACTAAGAGGAAGAAACCTGGTTTGTACATTGTTTTCTTTGAGAACTTCATGGCTGTGCAGTTCCTGAATGCAAGAATTTGGGTTCAGAGTAGATTTCAGTCCATACTTTGGAAATACATCTTGATTAGATTATTCTGCGTCTACTTAATTTTAAAAGAGGTGTTAAAAGCCATTATCAGATTTCTAAATCTGGTTCACACCCTTTGGTATGCTAAGAATTTTAATATGTCTCACACTCTACACTTTACTGTAAGGTTATGAATTTCACATTCACAATCTGTACTTGTTATTAAGTATGTGATTTAATAGGTATGAGCCATGTTACAACCATCTTTGCCTTGCAAAATTCATCAGACAGGTCTGCTTTTGTTCATTGCAACATGAGCCTTTGAAGGCCCTGGAATTATAATCCCATTTTAAAACCATGTTTTTCTGAAGGTATGTTTCTTTTCTAATGTATTATAAGAATGCAGTAAATCTAATCAACAGTAAATAAAGCAGATGTGAACTTGCTTAGAAAATGTGGGATGAGGTGGGATGAGATGATGCTATCTTTCAAACACTTGCCCCAGGTCCAGAATAGATGTTTTAAAATGCAACTATTTAATACAAATTAGCTGGTCCTCCTTGACCCCCAGACACATTCAGCTGCAGTACAAGCCTTCCATATGCCTCCATATGCTCATTTTAAGTCATCTTTGCATCTGATGAATGGTACAAACCAACTCCATTTGCATTGAAGGACTGTCTTAAATGTGAAGATTCACATTTGAAAGTAACAGGACATGCAATCTATCCATCAAAGAATACGCCAAGGCCAGGTTAGACAGAGCCTTGGGTGACACGGTTTAGTGTGAGGTATCCCTGCCCATGGCAGGAGGGTTGGAACTAGATGATCTTAAGGTCTTTTCCAACCCTAACTATTCTATGATTCTATGTCCTTTCTGTCAAGAGCAAGGGGAGTTCTATTTGAATAACTCATGTGATAAGAGGGTCATAGGAAAGCATACCACATCAGTTTAGCCATGCTGCATTTTCCTTCCAGAATTGTATCTCCAAGGTGAAATCAGAACAGATTGGTTTAGACCACAACTGCACTCTAGAAGCAATAACAAGTACAGACCAAATTGACATTGGCAATACACATATGGATTGTTATCTTGTCAGCAAGTAGATTCAAAGCTAGCACCAATCTATCAAACACATTCAGGCTTCATTACCCTTTGCTTTCACTCAACAGCTGTTTACAAAAAAAAAGGCATCCATTCTGTTTTTCTGAGCAGATCAAAGTGTAACAGGCTATATATGGCCTGCAGCAGAGTAAAACAGCACTGCACGCTACAGCATTACTGACGTAAGTTAATTGCAAGCAGCAGCACTGACACATTGACTTTTGCACCTACTGCAATATTTTAAGCCTCTTTCCATCATGTCATCAAGTACAGAGTTCAGCCACCAGTAGCCCCAGGCTAAATGGGCTAGTGCCAGACAAAAAGCACAGAGGGACAGCTCTAGGCGTGGACTTGCAAGCTAAGGCCTGACTCAGCACTACCTAAGCCTCCTGAGCAAATGACTGACAGGTAAGGGTGCGCTGGCAAAGAAGACTCAATGCCAAGCAGAAAACAGAAAGGAGAAACAGCACATTTCAACCATAGTTAACTGTTGGTAGAAAACTTGTGGAACATGCTCCCTTTGCTAATGGATTCTTAAAGTATACTTATTGCACAAGAATTTTTAATTACTCTCTAAAATCCTTGATTTCTGAATTTAGCTTGTTTGGGTATTGCTAGTGCTCAACTCTCTGCCAGGATATGTAAGCAGAGAGGAGGAAATGGTTTATCCCACATCCCATATCCTCGTCCTGGAAGCAGAGACAAGAATTCCAAACTCTCTACCAGGCCTTGCAAAACACAGGGTCAGGCATGTGGGTCTTGATGAATAATCTATCACTCCATCAGCTATTGCTGGTCTCCTTCAGAGAAATACAGCCAGAAAGTCCATGGACTACTTCAAACTAGTTCCTGTAGTCCTGTGGATAAACAGCACAGCCTAGGAAGACCTGCTGTGAAAAATAAATGACATTTTACAAAACTCACAGTAGCAAAGAAATTTGATCTGCAACCTGTCATCAAAACATCATGAAGCACCTGGGCTGGCAAACCTATCCTCTGCACAGTACAACTTCCATAGGTGTTGCTTCACATCTTTGCCTATTTTGTTACTCAAAGCTGGCAAGGTACTCACAAATATAGAACCACTACATTGCAAAATGAAATTCTCCTTTGCTTTCTAAAGATGTTATGGCAATCACTGAGACATGTGACTCTCATTCCCTTCAGTATAATTTTCTGCATGAATTATGGAAACAGTTTGGTCATAGTCATGAGTATCATTTTTAAAAACTGTAACTGTTTTTGCACTTCTTTTAATTTTTGTAGGCATGCCCTTATACCTGGGATCTACAGATTCAACAAAATGTTATTTTGTTCATCCAGCACTTTTTTTTTTCCTATGCAGTTGACATGCCTCTTTGTCTTAGGAAGCTGTAACAGAATATATAATACAAAGCTCCCTTTAACAGTCGAGCCTATAAATCCTCCATTCAGCCCACTGTGCAGGTTTAGCAAGATGCATAGTAAAAATTTTGCTCCTTGTCTGACAATGGCAGAAGAATGCACAGCCACTGTACATAAAGAGTGTACAATGTACTATTCTTTTGCAATTTTACAATGTGGTCTCTAGCTGACCAGATGAAGAAAAGAACTGCTGCCTTTGGAGAAACCCAAGTATGTATAGATGGTAGCACTTATATCAGTTAGGGTGAACCAGAATACACACATTTGCCTATAAATGTCTGAAAGATTTTAAACCACTTCAAAATTATCTGATTTTTTTTTTTTCTGAGCACTGAATCTAAGAGGAAGAGAAGATTTTTGATTACATTATCAGTAAAAATAAAAGCAGTTACTATCTAATGAGGTTAGGTTCACAGATGCACATAGAGGCTGTTAGGAACCGATCCAGACCATTCCCCTGTATTACTCATGATTCCCTACATTGTAAGATACTGTACTATCATACTGTTGCAAGCATGGTAGTTTGTAACAGAACACAGTTTGTTCATTTCCCTTCCATAAACGTGGTATACCAACTACCTACAGTAGCTGTGATGCAGTGAACACCTCTCTTTGAAATTAAAATATTCATTACTTGAAGAGAGAAAACATAATCTAGACTAGAATCAGAGAGAAAGCTACTTAGCATACCCCATGTACAGAAACTTAGTATTGTTTTATAGACTGGTTTACAAATAACAACAATATGGGAATGGTACATTCCATCTGACATGCGCAACTTCAACTTAAAAGATTACCCAAGTCATTATTACAGTAAAAGCTTATATTAATCAAGGTAACAAAAAAGAAAGAGGACTTGTTTTAAGGGGAAAAATATCTCCCACAAAGAATGTTTGGGAACATTTGAGCTTTCTAGTTTTGATCTACATGACTGGCTTTTAAAACTGACATAGCAAACAAATCTTGTCAGAAAATACTGTAACACACCACCAAGCCATAGCAAATGATTTCCCTTAGGGTTAGGTTTGGCTATGTGCTCAGAAAAGACAAAATAAAAGCATGTCCTTGCTAAAATAAACTGTTTTTTTTTTTTTTTTTTTCAATTCAGTGTCCTTCCCATACAAAAAAACTTTCATTTTTGAAGCAAGGTTTTGCTCTCTGCTTGGTTTATGCGCAGAGTATGGCTTCCAACAAATGTCAGTAAGAACAGAGCAACTTCACCAGATTCCTCAGACAACATTTCATCTGGCTGTGTAACAGCTGTACTTGCTATTTAAAACTGAGTAGCCCTAGGTTTATGATTAACAATTTAATGGAAGTTACATCATGGAAGAAGCATCTTGTGCAATCTTCTTTTGTAATTTCCTGTATACAGTGTTCATTTCAATGCAAGTTTGTGCTGGTTTTGGCTGGGATAGAGTTAAATTTCTTCACAGTAACTCATATGGGGCTGTTTTGGATTTGTGCTGGAAACAGTGCTGATAATTCAGGGATGTTTTTGCTATCACTGAGCAGTATCTACACAAACTCAAGGCTTTTTCTGCGCCTTACCCCACCGGTGAAGAGGCTGTGCGTGCACAAGAACCTGGGAGGGGACACAGCCAGGACAGTTGACCCCAACTGATGAAAGGGACATTCCATACCTTATGACCTCATTTGCAGCACATAGAGCTGGGGGAAGCATAAGGAGGGATGGAAAGGAGCAGTTGGAGTTACAGTGTTTGTCTTCCTAAGTAACCATTAGGTGTGATGGAATCCTGCTTTCCTGGAGACGGCTGAACACTGCTGCTGATGGACAGTAATGAATGAATTCCAGTTTTGCTTTTCTTGTATGCACAGCTTTTGCTTTACCTATTAAACTGTCTTGATCTCAAACCATGAGTTTCCTCACTTTTACTCTTCCAATTCTCTCCCCCACCACACCAGTGGCAATGAGCAAGTGGCTGAGTGGTGCTTAGTTGCCAGCTCAGGTTAAACCGTGACATAGTTGCAAGTCATCTATGAGTAAGTCCGGATGTTTTAGAGGAAGCTGTAAGCAATATATAGGGAAGCCTGACAACAATGAGTGTTTGTGGTTAGTTAATAACTTGGTATTAACCTTAACTTTAGAGTTTCCAACTGCTAAATGTAATCATTAGAAACCTCCAGACTGATGTAATCTCTTACACTCCCAAGAAACAGAATGGGCCTTTCAACCGATTTTCCAAATTGCTGTATTTCTTTGTTAGGGCTTCCTGCAGAAAATTACAATGGATGCTTTCATAGCTTTTGATGGCAGAACAATGAACTTCTGACAAAGCTAGGGTTGTGCATGGACATGATCATGATCACGATCACGTTCACTTTATCTGTGTGAATGTCCTCACTAGATTCTTACCTTTTATGACTTCTTATTTTCACTCAACTGGGACTACTTTTACCTTATATGCATTAGGTCACTAATACATTTGAATTATTGAGGATTTCATCGAAATTGGTAGTTTGCAGTAACATTTATAATACTGCAGCTACTTCCTAAGCATACCCACAACAGTCTACACCCAGTGGAATTGAATGTTAGGAAACAGAACAGAGGTAAAAAAAAAAAAAGAAAAACAAGATTTCCTAGGAGCTGCAGTTGTGTCAGGCGCTTTCAGGGGGCTTTGAACTGAGGGAGGATGATCCATTCTTGGGGCTACAATAACAAGTCACAAATATTTGCCATCAGAAACAAACCCAGTAAATGTACCATTCAGTAAATATGGGCATCACTAATACAAGGGCAAAGCTTCACATTCACCTCATTTGAACAAAAAAAAAATTCTCAATTCCCATTGGAAGTGTGGAGGACACAGTCCTGCAGCTTCTTTCTACTTATAGGCTTGCAGACTTTTTTTTTTTGTTGTTAGATTTTGGACACGCTTTGAATTGCAAGTCTGATAGGAATAGGAACTTCCTTTAGCTCTGCATACAAAAGGTGATTTACACATAACAGCATCAGCAATGCATTGTACACCTACTATGTATTATGCATGAAACTTTAAGCTACAGCAGAAAAAAATAGATTTTCTATTTAAAACCTGCAGGCAGACTCCAAATATTACTACAGTTTCTTAGTAGAAGTAGGAATAGCTAAAGCTGGTTTGAGCTGTTGTGCCCTCTCCATCCACAAAGTGCTTAATTCAAACATCTCTTTTCACAACAAGTCACTCAGACCTCAGGGATTCCCTTGGTGTTAGGAATTCTGGCTCAGTAAAGCAACCAAATGGAATGGAAGAACTGGGTCACCAATCAATTTCTTCTCTTGGATGCTCAAAGCATCCTTAAGTTTGCTGAATTTGACTAAGTGAGCCATCTTTGTTGTACAGAGGAAATTCTCAGAGGCCATAGAGCTGCCAGAGTAGCTTCTTTCACTATCTCCTTGCATTGGACTCTTTCATTGCAAGAGGCACAGACAGGAGAAGGCAATGTGCACTCTGTCGGCTAAGATCCCAAGGGCCAAGGCTATTACCACATGTGCTAAGTGACTAGCCTGACACTGGAATGGCTGCAGCTCTGCAGCCACAGAGTGGAGCTTTCAACCAGGCTCATCCAGATTGTGGATTACCCTGCCGCAACATCTGGCAAATTGCCGAATAGCCAGTTCTTCTTTATACTCAGTTGATATTAATCATAGTAGGCGGGATTGTCAGGAATGATTTATGGCTCACCTGCACAGCCAGAGTACAGTAATAGAAATCTGCAGATGAAAAGTGTGGCATTGCTGCTATTTTTTTTTCCAGGAAACAATTGATTCTCTCTGTGTGGATCTATTTTTCCATTACATAATTACCTTAAATGTATGTTTTATGGCTGAAGTTGCCATCTGCAGCTACACACAGCATTTCACAAAACCCAGATTCCGATCTGACAATTTTTCCTGTTTACTGACCTACATCTTTCCATACCATTTCCCTTAAAGGCTTTATGTGGTTGAGATCCTATGGTATGTCTATTTCTACACAGTACTGTATGTAGTGGAACCACAAGCAAATACAGCAGGATATTCCACACAGGCAAACACAGAACATGTATGCAAATTTATAAAGACTGACCAAGCCAGGCGTATAGGATAAACCCTAAGAATCAGAGCCAGGAATTAGTGATTGTATCAGTATCAAGGGACCATGCAGCTAGGCTTTGTGGTAGAGGAAAACTATATGACCTCATTCAGTGCTCTTTCAAATTGCCTGTTCACTATGGAAGGGATGGAAGATAGTCACGCTAAGTGCTTACAGAATTAGATAAAAAACTTGCATATCAACGAAAGTATAAACTATCTTCTTGTCAGTCTGACATTCCTGTTCCCAGTGGATACCAAATACCATAGTTTATAGAAGTAAGACTATATTTCATTATTCTGCTCCTTGGCTCACAGTAATTCCCTCTTTTGCAGAAAAATGGTCTTTGTGAGTCTGAAGGATATTTTAGCATCAATAATTAAGCAAGTGAGGAGCTACGTAAAGCTACTAAAGCTACAAGATGTGTGTTCTATAAATCTCCAGTGCAACTAAGATATTTAATTAGCTTTATCCAGATTAATAACACTGAGAAAAAATAAGGTTGATAAGAGATCCTCACACTGCCACACATGTTTTCTGACCTATTACTGCAAAAGTTCCTATCCTCATTATTCTGAAGTAGCTTTTTTCCAGGTAACATTTCTGAGTGAGATAACAAAGTACAAAATCATAGAATCATACAATAGTTTGGGTTGGAAAGAACCATAAGACCATCTACTTCCAACACCCCTGCTATGGGCAGGGATACCTCCCACTAAACCACGCCACCCAAGGCTATGTCCAACCCGGCCTTGAACACCACCAGCGATGGAGCATTCACAACATCCCTGGGCAACTCATTCCAGTGCCTCACCACCCTTACACTAAAGAATTTCTTCCTCAGATCCAATCTAAACTTTCCCTGTTTAA
>JASSUY010038850.1:21121-74651 GCA_032466535.1 Forpus xanthops
GATTTTTTTTTTCCCCCCCCCCCCCCCCCCCCCAGTTTCAGGGGCCTCTCTGTGCTCTGCAATTAGATTGACACATGTACAACATCCCCAGCCATTCAAGGGGGCTCGCAGGGACGCTCCAAGGGGATGATTTTTTTTTCCTTTTTCCTTTTTCTTTTTGGGTAGAAGATATTAAAGAGGTATCTGTTGTTTGGCAATTTCGCTAAGTCTGTCTTCATTACTTCAACATTGTGCATTTGCTAATTTGGAAGCCCCTTCCTATTGACAGCTCTGCTCCATACACCTGCAAGCAATTTGCAGAGCTCCAATATAGGAGAATTGCAGAGATGGCAGCTCGCACCTATTTTATGGTTTTTTTTCCCCTTAGCTTTTCTCAATGCACAGCAAATTTGGCTTTCAGTGCGTTATCTCTTTTGTTAATGCAAAAAGATTCCCTGGGCGAAAAAATTGCTCATAATTACCAGAGAGATGGGGAAACTGCATTAGAATAAATAAACCTGAAATTACTGTAATTATGTTGTGTTTGATGGGCTCGGCTTGTAATCAAGAAGAGAATACAGTGAAATGATGCTGACCCTCTTGGGTTTGCAGCTGTACGCGCACTTTGGGGTCTTTTTTTGCAAAAAAGAGTCATTTTGATCATCATTAAGCTGTGTGTAACCTATTTTAGAAGTGTTTGAAAATGAGGGGCACTTTTTTATTTTTTTTTCTCCCCAACAAGGAAAAAATATATCCCAAAATTACATTTTGCCATTTACAAGCTCATCCATCGGGTTTTGTTTGCTGGGTGACAATTGTTAAAGGTATAATATTCGAAATCAGGATTTAAACATTGTAATGAGGTATTGTTTCAATATAAGCACCTTTGGATTATTCATAGTTTAATTAATATCCTCATTATGAAAATCTTCGAATCAGGTATTTGATGAACTACTTGTCAGCAACAAGGTAGAATTAATTAGGCCTGTATTGAGATTAACGTTTTCAAATGTACAATTATAATAGCCTCTAACTCAAGACCGCCTCGCTGAGAGAAAACTAATAATTTCTCTATTTGAACTGTTAGCAAGACGTTATTGAATTAGGGGAAGCCAATATATCTTTAAAGCGCTCCTAGCTGCTTGACCACCCCGCTCCTGTCCGGTCAAAGCAGTTTGGTCTCCAGCTGCAGGCTGCGAAGAAGCTGCGCTGGTCCCTGTGCGCGGCGGGGCCGAGGAACCGCTCCCGCTCCTCTCGGAGATGCGGGGTGCTCGGGACCGGGCTGGAGCCGTGAGGCAGCGGGAAATGCAGCTCCGGGACGTGTTTTCGGGGCCGAGCCGCCGTGGGCAGCCGCATTTGGGGGCTCGGGCGGATTCTGCGCTGCCGCGCATAGGCGGTGTCCAAACCCCGCGCTCTGGGCAGTGGGTGCGGGATTCGGGGACGGTGCTGGTTGCCCTCCGGGTTGCACACTCCGCGGAACCTGTGCGCCGGACCACTACCGGCTTAGCCCCGCTCAGCAGAGCTTCACTCCCAGTAGCGGCTACGGGCTAGGGCCGGGAGCGGGAACGGCTGAGCCCGGCTGTGAGGTACCCGCTGCGGCACCGGGACGGCTCCGCCATCGAGAGGATGCGTGGCCCGGCTGCCGAGGCCGGCGCCGTGGCGGTCCCGTCCCGCCCGCACCCACCTCCCGGCTAAGAAGCTCTTCCCGGTCTCTCCGCGGTGGGTCCCGCGGCCCATCGCAACGTCCTCCGCCAGCTGCCTGGGTCCGGCCGGACGTACCCGGGGACCGGCTTGCGCGGCCAGGGGCGGCCGTCCCCTTTCCCCGTCTCGCCTCCCAGTTACGGCCACTGCCGTCCCGCCGCGTAGTGAGGAGCCTGGCCCTGGCCGCGAGACAGGGAGCACGCGTGTCTCTTTTTCCAAACCATAATTTTACTGTCTCAAAGAAACTTTATAACTTATGTACAAAGATTTGTGTGGTTTTCGGTTTTGTTTTTGTTTTTCTTTCCTTCCCCAGATACAAAGCAATAAGTTAACATTCTCAATATAAAACTAAACTTTGACATATAGAACACTAAACACAGCCGAGCTCAGTTTATCACATCTTCCGAGTTTCACAAGTAAAATGTCAAGATCTCAGTACACAAAGCATCATGTTTTACAGCCACAAGAAACGGAAATTATAATAATAATTAAAAAAGGCTAAATTTGTGCAACATGTTTACATAATAATAATATTAATAATAATAATAATGAATAAAATATGTACAGCGAGTAGCTCCTGCACGTCGGTTTGTGCATTTAGACTTCGGGCCATCTTTGGGCGGAGAAGCCTGGCCGGGGCTGCGCAGAGCTGCGCGGGTGCTCCCGCCAGCCCTGTGGGACACCCCCGCCTGCCATTACCGCCCTCGGGGCTCTCGTTCCGTTCTCCGCGCCTTGCTTCACCTCGGCACCGCGCTCGGCAGCTGCTGCGGCTCCAATTCCGAGCACCAAACAACGCGGACGTATTCCCTTTGTTAAATACGCGAAAGATGCAAATCGTTGGGTGCCAACCCCTCCACGGCAGCGAAGTAGAAAAGTTCTTGTAAAAGTTAAAAATCGCGCCTTCTTTCGAGGTGGTTTATTGGGGGGGATAGGGAGTCGGGGGCCGAGTGTGGTTTTGTTTGAAGTAAACGGTGCATCCGTCCGAGCAGTGCACTCAGCGAGCTGAGTTTGTTTCTGGCTCTCTCATAGTGGTAATTTAAATCAATAAATAAAACCCCTGTCTTCCCCTTTTAACAACAACAAAAAAATATACAGATGGAGAGTGAAAGGTACAGAAAACGTAGAGGGAAAGAAGCTCTGGACATTGTACAGCTTCCTCCCCCCTTGCAATTGAAGAGATCGTCAGATCGGAGTAGTAAATAAATGACCTACATTTCAACAGACACAGACAGACAGACAGGACAGAGGAGAGGGCTTCCCCCCTCCCAAACATCTTTTTCCGATAGTCCCACAAAGCCGCGGCCGCCGCTTGCAGTGCTCTCGGGCTGGTGAGCCGTCGGTGCCCGGGGCCGCCCGGCAGCTGTCAGCGCTGGGAACTGGCCGCATCGCAGCTGTGCGCTCCCGCACCGGGCTGTGGGGCAGCGTCCCGGCGGCTGGACGGGCAAGAGACCTCCTGCTTGGTTGTTCGCTTGGGTTTCCTTTGTGTTTTTGTCCTCTCTCTTTTTCCCCTGTTATTATTTTTTTTCCTCATTTTTCCCCTTTCCTTTTATTTTTTTTCCTTAATTTCTCTCATTTAATTTTTTTTAATTATTTTTTCCATAATGATTTTTAATCTTTTCAGGACCGATGGTGCTTGCGGTAGGGGAAAACGCGTTTATAATCACATCAGCTGCGGCTGCTGCATAGCTTCTTGGTGGGCCGAAGGATACCACGACGTGTAGCTGGGGATGTAGGTGCCCGGGGTCCCCGACGAGGCCTTACCGGAGGCGGAGGTGGTATTCCACACCGGGGGCACCGGTGGCGAGCTGCCGGAGAGAGCCCTGCCGTTGGTCAAGGCGCTGCTCTCCAGGGCGGCCCCTCCTTGCTTCATCAGCTTCTTGAATTTGGAGCGCTTGTTCTGAAACCAAATCTTCACCTGCGAAAGGGAATGGGCTCAGCATCCCTCAGTACGGTCCAGCATCCCCCCCCCCCCCCCAGCCTTCCCTGCCGGAGTCCAGTGGACCCCGCACCCGACGGCCAGCCGGATTCTCCCCCTTATGTCCCAGTGGTTGCTGTGCCCGTTGCCATTTCGTGATGCTAAACCACCCGGTAAGATCTCCCGCCCGCCCCGTCGCGGAGGAGCAGCCGGTGCTGGGGAGGCCCCTCAGGGGCCTTTGAGGCACCGGCTGCTCCTCCGCGTCAGAGCGGGCGTCGCGTTGGGCCCTGTTGTGACCCGTCTGCATCACGCGTGGGGACAGGGAGAGGACAAGGGAGAGGGGCCGTCACTATCGGAGGTGTACCTGGGTCTGGGTGAGTCCCAGAGATGCCGCGAGCTCGGCCCTTTCGGGAAGAGCCAGGTACTGAGTTTGCTGGAACCTCCTGTTCAAAGCCTGTAGCTGCAAACTGGAATAAATAGTCCTGGGTTTGCGGATTTTTTTCCCTTTCCCATTAAAGCGAACTTCCCCTCCTTCCACCACAGTGCTTTTCTCCGATTCGGCCCCTACAAACAACAAGCGATGCAGAATAAATAATAATAGTAATAATAATAATGGCAGCAATAGTGATAATGGCAGCAGCAGCAATAGTAACAATAACAGCAGCAACATCAACAATGACAATAATGAGAAGAAGAAAAGTGAAGCTCGACTAACGCTAACAAAGGCTCCTGGCTATTATGGCAGCCCAGGCTTCTTCCCAGAGAAAGTTTGCTATTTTTACAGGCTGCAGTTTAGGTTTAATTACCCTTAATTGCATACATTGTTTATAGCGCTACGCAATAAATAATTACGAAGACTAATACGTGCACATCTGGGTTGATTTCTTTTCCAGCCAGGCATTGTGTGCTCTGTGTACTGCTCCCCTCTGATCCTCAGCCTCTCCTCACTCATATTTTGTAATTTAATTTCATTCCCCCCCCCCCGATAGATTCTTTTTTTTTTTTTTTTAATATACGAGCACACTCCCTCCCTCTTTGCCTTCCCTCCCCTTCCCCCCCCCTCCCCAAAGCCGAGTGCACCTACCTGTCTCCTCTAACCGGGTCTGAGTCAGGCTGGAGCTGTTGGGGTAGGACTGCACTGAACTGATGTAGGGGTTGCTGGAGTGGCTGCTGACCGAGTTCACATAGGGGTAGCCCAGCGGTCGGGAGAAGGACGAAGCTGTGCTGTACGAGCTGTCAGGCTGAGAGTGGCCCGCGGAGTGTAAACAGTGCATGGAATAGTGTCCGTGGGACATGGGAGAAGGAGACATTTGCTGGCTGGGCGGCCCAAACTCCATAAAGACAGCCTTCCCTGAGACGGGGCTATTTAGACTCTCTGGCATGGTAGTCATGGTCATTTCTTGTCGCTTGGTCTGTGTGTGTGTTCTCTCTTCAGCTTGCCTTTTTGGGGTCTGTTGTGTTTCTCAGGACAGGAAAGAACCCAATTTAAGCGGAACAGGGTTTTTCACTTTCCATTCATAAGAAAATGGAGTTTGTCTCTTTGAAAAGTCTAAGCATGATGCTGTAGATCTACACAAACTCGCCTAAAAGCTTTGACTCAGCCAAGCCTATGAATATTCATGAGCCTGTTGAGCTGATTGGTCCGCCGTCTTGCATAATCGTTTTGGATTGGTCCAAGGCGCTCGGGGCTCGCCCGGACCCCGGTGAGCGCGGAGAGCCGGGCTGCCAGCGCCGCGCGTCCCCGCGCGCCGGCCGCACGCCCCGACGGCACCGCCGGCTCTGCTCTGCTCTGCTCTGCTCGGCGGCCTCCGCTACGCCGGCTCCCCGGCACCGCTCCGCGACGGGAGCCGGGACCGGAGCCGCTTGGGCTCCCTGTTCCCATAGCGGGCAGCCCGCCCCTGCCGGCTACGGCTGAGGGCGTCCAGCCGGATCTCGGCAGGAGGCAGCGCGCGGCTCTCTGCCCTTCTCCTCCGCACCTATCCGCGCCTCCTGCGCGGAGAGGACGGCAGCGGAGCTCCACCAGCCCCGGTGAGCTGAGGGCCCACCTTGCGAGACCCGCAGACACAGCGGTCGCCCCCTTGCCTGCCCAACAGCGCAGGTTCCGCGGGCATGCAGGGGCTCTCCGCCCCGGCACAGGGCCGCCCGGTTGTTGCCGTTATTGTCCTTGAAGAGAGAAAAAAAAGGAAAATTCGAAGGAAACAAAACTCGCCCTGACCTGCCAAACGGCGCATTTGAGCTTAAAATGAAAACTTCCGCGTGCGTTAGCAGTAAATGAGGTGGGACTTAGGAGATCCTCCCCAGAAAGCCCACGATGAATCCCAAATTACTTTGTTAGATAATTAGAAAGTGTTGATAATTATTTCTTTCATAATTCAGAGGTGTGACTGTAACAGGAAAATGATCTTGTGAAAGTTCACACGTGCAGATGTATTAGTTACTGATTCATTTGATTAAATGCTAGTCTCAAGTGCTCTGATCCACAGCTGAAGGCGGCCCCATTAGCATAACACTGATGTTTAATTTTCATACGCATAATTAGCCATATATTTAACACTAATAGCAACATGCAGCCTTCCAGCATTAAACAGCCTGGGATTTGATCTGGCCTGGGCTGAACTTTCCCGGTTACACCTAGGCTGTCTAGGGTGCGCAGTTATCACGGCACCGCATCTATGTAATCAAGCGCGTTTTGGCAAAGGGGGAACACCAATGAAAGGGAACATTCAAAACAAATAGCAGCGCTGATGCTGCTGGAGGTGGCAGTCCCGAACTGCCTTCTACCGCCACCGGGGCTGGGGCACCCCGGCAGCGCCCTCATACAGGGCTCGGGCTCCACCGGACAGAGACAGCCCTTGAAGCAACTATACCAGGGCTGCGCAAAACCTGACAAGATCGAGCTCCTCCGCTCCTCTTCCCCCTCCCCCCCAACTTCATTAGCCCTCTGTCGGTTTAATTGCCCATTTCCTAAAGCCTCTTTTACTTCCTCTCCCCCTCCTTTTGTTTCCCTTTTTTTTTCCCTTGATCGCGATGCAAAGTTCATTTTCACGAAGCGGCCGCGGCTCGGCGGGGGAAGGGGCGGTAGCGGTGTGTCCCCACACGGACCCCTCCGGCGGCCGACTATGGCCCACGGCCATGTAAGTGACCACCCGCGGCGTGTCTGCGCGTTCTCCGAGTGGGGACGGGGCCCCCCGGTAGCTCCGGCGACTCCGCCGGTCTCGGGTCCGACGGCTGCGGAGAGGGGAAGCTGCTCTGTGCGCGCCAGTTCTGCAGCCACCTCCTCCGGTTGTCCGGGTGCTGGCAGGTCTCGGGGCGGACCATAATCCTGCCGGCAACCCCAAAAACCCGAGGACCGGACTGCGCGGCTCTGTTCACACCCGTCCTCCGTGCTACGCCAGCCCTGGGCAGCATGGCTTTGGCGGGCACGGAGGGGCGGCGAGACGCCCGACCCATCGGGGGAGACCGCCCCGTCGGGGCTCCTGCCGTGCTTGCCAGCAAGGGCTCCTGTGTGAAAGGCTTGTGCGAGGCGCCGGCTGTCCCCGCGTAGCTGAGGCACCCCTTCAATCACATTCATAATTAGGATTACAAACGTGTGCCATCAATGCCAGTGCCTGGCTGCCACTGCTCCTCCGCGGCCGGTAAAAGAAGCAATCCCATCAATTACTGAGGGATTCAGAGCAAACAAGGACTTTCAGGAGCTGCCAGCAGCCTCCTTAACACCGGGCCGCGGGGGGTGGGATGGGGGTGGTGGTGTTCCTTGCCCCCAGCTGCCCCGTTCCCGCCTCAGCCCAAGCCGCGGCAGCGGATGGGGGAAGCTCAGCACCTGCAGTGCCATCCAGGGGCTCTTGGAGCGGCCACGCGCCGGGAGGTGCCCCTGGTGTGTCGCCAGGAAGCGCGGGACCCTCAGCTACTCCCAGCGCCCCGGGGTCTCCGAAGGTAAAATACCCCCGTCCCCTTCCGTCGGGCAGTGCTGTGGGTCCCTCGTCTCCGCGCGCTATTTAACCTCTGTGTATTTGTAAACTTGTTGGCTGCATCGTTTGTTTTTACAGGGTTTAAGGCCTTCCAAGCTCCTCTCGGGAAGGATGGGGCTGAGCGGCTGCCCCGCGGTGTTAGCAGTGTTCTGGTGGGGTCCTGCTTTTTGAAAAGATGCTGTTAGAAACTATTAGAGCTGACAGCTCGGTGTACTCGAGTGAAAACAAATAGCAAGCGTAATGCTGTAAGAAAAGGGCTTACTTCTGCCCTGAACCACCGAGGGACCCGATGCAGAGCAGCCCCGGTCGCCTGCATGTGTGGCAATCTCGGCACAGGACCACATCTGCCTACAATTAAGGGCAAGTTATTTGTACCAAAACCGCACCGCTGCTGCGCGGATCTGGGGCATTTCTCGATGTCCCTTACTGATCTCCAAAGCTACCTCACATTTCACAGGACCGGGTCCTGTTCCACTAGCCTCTCAATACCAAGGCCAGAGCCGTCTGGCCCTATGGGGTGGTTAGTAACCAGCCTATTACAAAAGACACCACCTCAACCCCCCCCCCCCCCCCAAGCCCGGAGCAACACTGCACAGAGAGCGCGGGGCAGAGTGGGACCCACAGCTCATGAGAAGCATCAGCTCTAAACTCCATACAGGAGCCGGGGCACCCTTCAGACTGAAAACTCCTCTGTTTCTGTTACAACGCTCTCACTGCGGAGTGCCTCTCCCTTAACTAACATGGGCATCGCAGAGCAGTGATTACCCCAAACCACCTAATTCTTCAAGCAGGGCAATTATTGATCTCCAGAGAAACACGCTTCGCATCTAATACTTAATCACTCTTTGTGCTGTGCAAAGAGAAATTAGCCAAGGCAGGAAGGAGGGGAGGGGGCTGCTGTTGGGTAGGCTGTGGGAGAAGAGGCGGCTGCCGCTTCTGCCACCCTTGGGAAACTTTATTCCACACTAGCAGAAGTTACAGCCTGGGAAACAGCACTGTGCCAGAGAGTGCATAGACAAATTGACCCCGTATCTCAGCTATAAAGGGAAAATCCTATGTTCTCCTGTCCTCTCAGCTGCACAGAGACCATGTCATCTGATACGAGTTTGTCCCACACAGGATTTGGAAGAGAGGGGACCTGTTCTCTACCCCTCACCCCAAATAACCCAAACCCTTTGCACTTGCAGGCTGTGCATGTCTGCTTCCAGGGCCACAGACAAGCCAAGGGACTTTATTAAATCCTCACCAGGTAACAGATGGAAAGGTCTATGTCCAGAGCCGACCTCCCCAGCTGCTTTTTCTGTCCTCTGCTGTGAGCTCTGCAGCATTCACTCTCCACAGAAACTACAGAAATCCTCCTCTCTTCCGAGTGAAACTGGAAATCCCAGAAGCACAGTGAGTCCCTCTACTTCTTGCTCCATCTTTAGGCTTCTTCCATCAGTTTAGAGAGTATTTCTGCTCCCTCTGAGGTAATCACAATGGTATGTTCAAACTGCGCTGATCTGAAATGTACATTTAGCAGTTATTAGGGGACAAATGCATCCACCATGCCCATAACACTCACCCGGTTTTGGTGGGTTTTTTTTGGCTGTCAGTGATCAGTTCTATGGCTTTAGGAAAGATCAAAGAAAAAAAAAAATAAAACCAGGCACCTTTTATTGTCTACAGAAATTGCAGTCCATTTATCCTTCAGAATCCTGAATTCGGGGGATCCTTCCATTATTATTGGCTCTGCAGCAAGAAAAGCAAGATGTATTATAAAGTTAGTTGTGTGGGGTGTGAAGAAAGGAAGAAAGGGGGGGGACCCAGCAGGTAGATCCCCTTCTGCACAGGTCCTACTCCTCTGGGCTGGCACTCCCTTGCACCACTAAAATGTGAACTAAAGAGGAAGACGAAACATCAAGGTAGGAAGTTGCCCATTCCTCTTTTGTAAAAGCAGGGGATTTTAATCAAGCTTTAATTAAGACCCCGTGGATAATAACCAAAGCACCAACCACACTTATAAACAGCAGATAGTTTTAAACATGTGAATTTTTAAAACAGGCCTAAAATGTTCATTAAATCAGCAAAACAACAATTTTCTTATTTCCCTCTAATTGCCATTTAGCCACACGGTGCGAGAGAGGGCTTTTCCCCAGCGGCTCTAAATGATTGGTACCTTGCTGGCTCAGCCCGCGGCCTCAGAGCCCAGCCGCAGCCCCGCCAGGCAGTGAGCGAGTACGAGCCACCCCGGGCTGATGCTCCTCAGTACCCCACAGCTGCGAGTACACGGACCCATCCTACGCATCCTTCCCACCCTTCCCATCCCCCACAGCCCAAGGGGGCGGCAGAGCTTCCGCCTTGCCAAAAACACGCTTCCAAAATGTCATTTAGGAGGATTTATAATAAACATTTAATTTTCTAAATCTTGTCATTTGGAAGCTAGTTCACTCCATCGGTTCCTCAATGCATTTAAAAAAGATGATATTTTAATCTTCTGCTTCCTAAGAGGTCAGTGTCGCCGACATGCCCTTATCTGCACGAGTATTTTGATGTCCCAATAAAGAAAAGGTCCGGATCTGAGCTGCTCTGTGTGCTTTTTTTAAAGAAACCCGTAGCAGAGTTACTAACCTATTGTGAACGCCATTCCCTCTTCCATTAGCAAATCGCTGTCATTGGCTACAAAAGAAAATAAAACCGAGGTTATAACTGTTGGGGTTTTGGCTGGGTTTGGTTTTGGGTTTTGTTTTTAATAAACGCGAACAGCACTTGGTTTAACCCCCTTTTTTGGCTTGCAGGTACCTCACACGCCTGTCCCCGCTATGAACCGCAACATCCGCCGAAAGCGATCCCACCCCGGCGGCAGCGGGGCCGCCCGAAGGCGGCTCCGTCCAGGCCGGGTCCGGGGACTTTAAGTTTTCGGCCGAGACTTTTCTTTGCTCCGTAACAAACTTTGCCGGCGTGGTTCGGCGATGCAGGGTTATGGGGAGTGGTGCAAGGGTATGGGGGTGCGGAGCCACGGGACACGGCGGATGCCGCCCGGAGCGGGGGTCAGAGGCAGTCCGCGGGGCTCTGCTGCCCCAACGACTTCGTTAAACAAGCGATTTGTCCTCAAAAATACCCGCGCGACTCTCAGAAAAGGAGGCCAGCTCTGCCCCCCAGTACCCAGCGAGGAACACCCCCCCGGGGAGTCCAGCCGGGACCGGCAGCGTGCCTGGGTGAGGGGGCGGGCTCTACTCGTTTTACCCCCTCTCCCGGAGCCATTCCATTGCCAGGGGGAAAGCGAGCGCGGGGGGCTGTGGGGCCGCTTACCGTGGTGCCACACCTCGGGGTGCCCATGGAAGTACGACCCGATGCCGTGGCCGACGAAGAAGGGGCAGACTTTGAAGCCGCCCTGCTGCGCCACGGAGCTGCGGGGGCAAAGAGCACACCGTGAGGATGTGTGGCCCGACCACCACCTCTGCCAGCCCCGGGTGTTGCCACCGCACTGGTGAGCCATTGTTAGGTTTCAGAGTGAACATGCCTGGCAGCAGAGGCTGGTAGCTTCTGTATCAGCCCTGGTGTCTATGCAAGGCAGCAGCATATCACGTCCCTGTCTGATGCTAGGTAACCTTTTCCACAAGCACATTGGGAACTCATTTTAACCTGGGACAGCTAAATGGCAGCCAAGTCACGCAGCTGAGGCTCCAGCACACCACCAAACTGCAGCCTCTGTCTCTGCCAAGCCCTCCCTGTGTGCAGAGTCCATGCTGGGTTGTGTACTCACTGACTGCACTGTGTTTTCTCCAGGAAAAGAGGATCTTGCTGCCAATAGGGAGAGTTAAGAGCCCTACTGCTTCCTTTTTGGAATACTGCGAATATTCTGTACCAAAATGCACTGAAACTCTAGCAAATCTATTCCCGATAATGAACCCATCACCAAATCCATCAGTAACAATATGAAAGAGTCATAGTTCATCAGTTCTGCCTGGGATATCTGTCCTGTCCTCCAGGGCCTGCCTCAGCAAGGAACATCTCTGAGGGCTGCCTGCAGGAACATGGTCAGGCATAGATCCCTGCCCATGTCAGGAAAGCAAATTCCTATCCCAGTCCCTAAAAAAGGTATGTGGGTTGTCCTCTGGCTGCTGGGCTACCCCGTGTCTGCAGGGTTCACTCCTGGACTCTGCCCTTACTCAGGCAGTGGTACATGGGGTGACCTAAGGGCTCAGCCAGGAAGGCTGCCACATCCAAAACAGAAATGTGCAGAGATCTGGGGGGACCTGGAGGTGGATTAGAAGTGACAAGGAGGCTATCCCTGTCCCTGCATATGATCCCCATGCTATTTCTAAAATCAAACAGGAGGCACTTAGCCTGAGAGATTTCACCTACAACATTAAAAAGCTTAATTTGATTGTTTTAAATCAAACTTGAAGTTTTAAAAACTTAGGTTTGCTTATATTTAACCCTAAAATGTTTTCTCAGAGTTTGACTACAGGTGGAAAAGCAAAAAAGTTAAGAAACTCAAACAAAAGTGTAAGCTCTCACAGAAATTAAAGCATGTTAAACCCTACAGGGAGGCTCTCACTCAGGTGAGAAGTGGCCTCAACTTGCTGTATGCAGTAATCTCATTGCACACCAGGCTTCACAGACCCTGCAGTGCTGGTACCAGTGCCTGTGGGTCACCATCCCAGAATTTAATGCCACTGCAATTGAGGGACATGGTGCTCCACCACAGCAAAATGGCTAGGAGAGAGGAGTCGGGTTAATGGTTAATAATGGTGCAGCGTTCAGACCTTAAGAGCACATTCTAGCAGGATTTGTATATTAGCTTTTACCCACCCATTGCCCTGATACAAAGACCCATCACATTTCATTCATTAACTCCAGAGAAAATGGAATGACAATTTTAGCTGCCTCCAAACATCTAAGTATTGGCAGAGGGTTACCAATAAGGCTAGAAGTTTGGCTTCATTTGGTTGTACACAAAGCCACCTATATGGAAAAGAAATAATGAAGGTTTATGCAGTAGAAAGTCCTACTTAGAGATGGAAAACTTTCTTCTCTGCCTTTCTAACACATTGCCCACATCTGGGCAGAGACTTAACCTGTCAGCTATGACAATACTGAAGGCCAAGGAAGAAGCACAGGGAATGGAGTCAGAAAGCCAGATTACTCAGAAACATACACAAAATGAAACGGATGGTCTCCGGTAACCAAGCCCAGAGCAATGCAGATAATGAGTCCCATATGGGTGAAGAAATTCTCTGAAGAGAGATGGGAGAAGCCATCCATGCGACATGTAATAAGCTTTTCTTTCACCTTCTTCTGCAAGCCTTTTTGCAAGAGGACAAACAATCCCACTGACTACTCAGTTTTGCTGATGTCCTTACATGGCATTCCTGACAACTGAAAAAGCAATGAGATGTTTTGCACTATTACAGAATTTTCCCCCCCAGAAATGCCCATCTTCTATAGCAAGACAGAAAGCTCTTTTCTGTGCAGATATTCTTCCAAGCACCATGGCCACATACTCTCCTTGGGCAGCGGAAGCTCTCGCCCCAGCACTCAGCTGCTGCTGAGGAAGGTGGCGGTGGCAGCAGCAGCTGCATGCTGAGCACTGGGTGCAAGAGCACGGAGGTATGCAGAAGGCAGTGTTAAGACAGCATCCTGTCCTCAGATGGTGAAAGAAATGGTTCTCGTGCATTTCAACAGCGAATTCTGCCACTTTCTTGCTAAACAGCTTGAAAACAGCTCTGTTGGCACCAATATTTCAGTGGTTGCTGTCTGTGATCAAAATAAGGGATCTTGAAGCTCACAGGGCTTTGACATCGGCACTGACAGACATCCATGCCCCTCCTCCTTCCCACTTAATAACGTCTGCATATAGAACTTAGGTATTCTTTACATAAAATGCAACGTGGTCAATGAACCTGAAGTGACACACAGAAAACCTGTGGAGAAAATAAGCTGCAGGTATGAAACTCAGCCGCGTTCAATCTGGCTTTAGCATCTGTATGTGCTTCAGAAGCACCTCATAGGGAATTTCACTCCACAACTACTAGCTTTACTTTGGAGTATTTAAAAATCCTAGTGAGCTCATTCATCCTTGTGGAGTTACAGTAAAACACGCAGCTTTCATAAAAACCCAAAGCTACTAACCCCAGCTACAACTTGCAAAAGCAATCCTGCAAATGTACACATTGGCTCCAAGTGCTGTCAGGAGGACTGAAACAGCTCTGAGAAGAGTAAATTGAACTGTTCATCTTGGTCAGTCTCTCCAGCCTCCAGGATTCCCAGGCTGTGGAATCTGATTAAATATCAAGATGCCATGGAGTGGATTTTTGCACAAGTTCTGCCATTTGCTACTGACAACAGCTCAACATTTCCGTTTCACTGTTTCACTGCCCAGCTCAGGACCTGTCAGTGTTGGCCTTTCTTTCCAGCTCTCCCTGGAAGGCAGCCTTAAAAGATTGCAGCCTCAGCTCCATGTGCGGCACCTAGTAGACAGGCAGCATAAGATCAGCCATCCAGAGGAATCCTGACTGCAAGTGGGAAAGCAGTGAAGGTAGAGACAGGAGTTGGCATGGCTAAGCAGGGCTACCTGGCATCTGCCGTGGGAAAGGAGAGCTTCACCGCTGGGTGGATGCACCAGTCTGCCAGTTCCCCTTGGCTGCTGAAACACTTCCAGTGCAAAGGCTGGGCAGTAGTGCCATGCCACACTGACAGCATCAAGGGATAAAAAAAAGGTTTTCAAAATAACCATTGTCAAAAATATCCATTGACACATTTACCATCACACAGTTTATTCTTTGAGCCATGTTGCACACCTGAGCAGAGGTGAATTGGGAAGAATTAAAAGCATAATAATTTAATGAGCCCAGTATTTTATTTTATGTTTTGCTGCCATGTGTTCAATCCCAGTGGCTGCGGAGTCACAAATACCTGCAGTGCTGTTCCTCTTCCGCTGATGGCAAACCCATGCAAAGTATCTGGCACTGGGATGGACCAGCAGCAGTCAAGCTGGTAAAAGAACATCACTAAGGGGCAGGCTGTCCACCTAAACCCATAGGCAGAGCTTTCGTATGGTGGTATCGTGCTTCTGATAATGGACAGAGACAGGACAGTTGGGTGCCAGTTCCCTCCTGAGTATTCTCTTCGCACATTGCCAGACAACATTAGTTCTCCAAAAAGAGGGATGAGTCTGGAGATGTGCATTGCTGTTCTGCCAGCAGTCCAACAGGGAAATTACCACAAAGCCACAACAGTCAGGGCTGATTCTTACAAAGCTCTCCCTGATACTCTGCAGCCTCCTCTGAAAGGAGCTCTTGGGTTATAAATCCCACCTGCTAGGAAGCTGAAAAGCAGGTTGAAAAAATTTCCTTAGGGGGCTGGCCCTATACAGGTAGCCTCTAGGAGCATCTACAGGATAACAGGCATCCCAGCTCCTGAGGAAAAAAAAAACAACAAAAAACATACATTCAGTCTTAGGACTGAACCCCCCATTTATTTTTTTATTTTTTTTTTGCAGGTGGAGAAAACCAACCCAAACCTGCATTTTCTTTCCTTTTTACCAAATTCTGTAATTTTCCTCAAGGCAAGTCTGGTACAGTTATTCTAAGCCCTCACAAGAAACTAAGTGAAACAAATCCCCTTTTTTTCATTGACAGAAACCACTTTGGGCTCTTCGATGGCATAAGGGAAGACTTTTGCTGGTCAGACAAGATGGCACAGACAGCTTTGCTACTCAGGCTGAACATCCTGGTGAACTGATTCCCAGCTAGGAATGCCTGCTTCTCTCCTCAAGGATAAAATAGCCTTGCATGACATGAATGGCTAAAGTTGCTAAATCTGTCTTACACTTTTGGGCACTTGGGATGAGATGAGTCCTATGACAACTGTTTTCTTATCTAGGTATTAAATTTTTTTTTTTAATTAGAAGTAATTGTGTTTTTCTTAGCTATATTGTTAGAAAAATGGCCACTAAATCGCATGTTTGCCTTTTTTTCTTTTCTTAATTCTTGAAAACAGAATCAGCATAAATGAGATTTCGTCATGATAAAAAAACCCATTTTGAATAGTACCATATTATCCAATTTAAGAAACTACAAAATTCTACTGGGAAAATATGAAAGTATTTTTCTCTTAAACAATAATATTAGACTGAGGGAATGCACAAGTTCAGGGATTCCCTATAATGACAATAAATGTTGAGGTATAATTAGTAATATTTTTGAAAGCCAACAATTGTTTTTTGAAAGAAAGGTACACTTTAGTTTCAAACTGGAACACAAATTACTGTATTTTTCCTACAATAGTGCTGAACTTTTATTTGAGGTTCTCTATTTCTGAAAGCAGACATGATGGATTGAAATAAAAGATAATTTATTGCAATGCTTACTTTCAAGTGCAGAGAGAAGCAGTGTAATTGTAATTTACAGTAGCTGTCAAGGAAAATCTATCACAGATGACATTAAAATGACTTATTTTGCCTGAGCCACTTATTGTTTAAATGTGCATAATCTGATAGAAACAGATTTTTTTAATCTGCTTTATATTGTTCTAAATTAATATCAAAACATATACTTACGAGTTAAACATTTTAAACCATTTATTAACACTTTCATTACTACTATTTTTTCCTAGGAGTTGGAAAATGGTTTCTTTAATAATATCACATTTATATTTTTAGCTCTCTACGCTCACACAACATTTCCACATACCTAAGCTCACTGTCTAACAAGTAGATTTCAAACTAGACTTGTTTCTGTTGGAAAGAGAAATGTCAGAAATGGCAGAAGAAAATGGAACACAAGGCCCAGCTCTGCTTCCGGTGGAGCTGGCCAACAGTTTTGCCATCACCTTCAGTAAGAACAGGTCAGCAAAGAGTCAGGTTTTTCTAAGTGAACTAACTTGTGAATCCATGCAATCCTTTATTTGCAACTTGTAGGTGATGGGAGAAGGAATCCATGAAACATTAAGTGTCAGCTATCGAGCTTCCCTAACAAAGGCTATGTTACAATACTGAATGCAAACCCATCTCTGCAAATCTGTTGTAGAAAGGAAATATTCTGATTATTTGCGTGTAAGATAAGTTCTGCATATCACTCGAGCACCTATCTAGAAATACTGATGAAAGAAACCAGATACATTTGCATTCTGATGGGCCTAAATGTTTTCAGCTTGTAGGTAGGTGCCTATTCTTGGGTATTTATGGTATCTAACTCTTTCAAAGCTTCAGATTTGTATGTATGTATGCATTATATATGTCTGTCTGCATGCAAATATCAAATCAGAAATAACTGGAAACACACAGCTTCAGCAAACCAAGGTAATCTTTCAGCAGAGGCAGTGTTAAAGTAGTTCTAAACAAATCAGCACATTTATATCGCCAACATGATAAATTCCTGAGAAATAAAGTTAATGACCTGCTATTTCATACGTAGCTTTGAACAGCTACTGGCTTTGATTAATCTGCTTTTCAAAGGGGGCGCTGACTATATATATTTACACTTTGCAAGTAAACTGACCTCTGTACCAATACAGCAAAAATCCAATGTCACATCAATTCTTTTTTCTTCTTCCTCCTTTTTTTTCATTCTTGTTTTTTTCCCTCTTTTTTTCTTTTTATTTAAATAAGCTAGAATTAATGTAGTGAATCTGTAATGAAATGCATTATCCTGCATGGAGATTTATCAGATTTTCCAATTGAATGCCATGCTTTGCTAGCACTAGCTGGAGTTCACCTGCATGTTGGTGTGGCGTGTGGCTCTTTTTTGTAAAGAGTTAAGTTGAACACAAAAAAAGGGAACAAAGGTCAGCACCCAGCCGCCACTTGAATGTGAGATTTTTCTTTTTATTCCCCTTGATGTATACTAGGCTCTGTGTTATTAGTCTTAATGATGGAAAATTGTAGTGTTGATACAAATCTTTTTTTCAAAGTAGTAGGCGGGAGCTCCATTTGTTAGTAAGTTTTTTTGTGACTAAAAGCCACGGACAGTACATTTATGTAGCAGTAAAAGGCCTAGATGCTCTTTCCATAGCAGAGCTAATTATTCCTACTGTGACCTTACTGATCTACCCTGTTCCTAGTACATCTCATCTGCACGCCTGTTCCTCTGTGTAGATGGTGTCAGAGAATATGAAAAACCCTATAATGAAACCATTTTCATGATGGAGAAAGGCTACTGGAGTTGCACTTGCTACAAAGAGGCTCAATTATATGAGTAATTGTGATAATTTTCTACATTCATAGCCTTCAATGGGGAAAAAAGAATGAGAGCCACAAAGGAAAATTACTTTAACAAGAAAGTACAGAGAGTAAAAATGGAAGAAGAGACAAAAAAGGGGAAAAAAATAACCAGAAAAAAAGTTTAAAAAATAGATCTGGAGGGAGGAATAGCAAGACAGGGAGAACAACAGAAATGCTCAAAAAGCCTATGTGCAGCTGTGTTGCACAATTAAATTGAATTTTTTTTCTGCAGTTGATGAATGTGACTACTGCAAATGTGCCTCTGTAGTTAGCTATCATTTGTTGTTCCGTGACAGGAAAAGGATAATTACCTCTCAGAGAGAATCAAAGGCTGACATGCCCTTTAGACACAGCCATGAATGCAGAGCTCGATAGAATGCTTGAATAAGAATCCAGTGTTCTGTGCCCCCTTCTACTCAAGAATAAATTTTGTTAAAATGCAAGAGCACCACCAGTAAATTTGTTGAACCCTAGGTGTTCAAAAATATGAGGTGCATCTATCGACTCATCCCATTTGCAAAAATAAAACTACATTTTGAATTCACTTCTATTATATTCATGGACAGTAAGATAGTGAGATATGCATTAAATTTCTTTTCCCAGTAGGGGTCTGATTCAACATTTCCTATGAAAGAACAGAAAGACACTATCCTTTTTCTCCAGGCTAGTTAGCCTATAATTTAAAACTGTCAAAAACACAATTTTATACAAAGTCTTCAATAAAAGCTTCTCAGATATAACCCAAAGAGGTTTTACTAAAGTTTGATTCAGACTCTGTTGCAATATTTTTAAAGCTATAAATACATCTAACTGATATTTTGCTGTTCTCTTTTTTCCTTAAAGTATTTGAAGATTTACAAAGAAAAAAAAAAGCAGCATCCTTTCAAGGTGACTAAGCCTTGCAGCTTTTAATCAGAATGTATTCAATAGCATGTTGGGACCATTAATAGTCCAGAGAAGTATTGCTTAATGAAATGTATGCGATATATGTCTATGCTCTTTTTGGCAAACATTTTAAAATAATTCATAGTTACCTTCAAAAAGCTAAGCCGTATTTTTATTCAAAGCTGCCAGCAGAAGAGGCATGGCTGCATTTATGTGAAGGCTAAAGGAGATGCAAAATAGGGAAAAAATCTCTGAATGTGAGCTCTTTTTTTCCCCTGTGACGTTAGCATGCACTGCTCTTTGTAAGATCAAAAGCTCTTGAGTTAAATATTTTTGTACTTTTCAAGCAAAGAGATTTATTTATGTTGACTAATTCCTTTGTAACATTTGTTACTCCTATACAACAAAACCAATGGTTCCTAACCTCCTTACATGGCGAGACAGATGTGGTGTAGTTGCAGAGACAAATACAAAATAAACAAAACCCACCACAAATTACATCTCTTAATTTAAATCTATCTCAAGAACATCTTTGACTTTTTCTGCAGTTATCTTTGCTGACCCCTGTGTAATTCACTTAAAAAAAAAAAAAAGTCTCTTACCCAAGGACCAACATTGCAGCTTGGCAGTTCACATACTGATATCAGACTGAAATGATGGTTTTGAATCATAAAACATGTCATCAGCTTTATACCAAACCACCAATAACCTTTGTCCCACTTGCCAGCCCTCCTTTTACTTGTCAATATAAGGCTTACCTGATTGTGTTTCCAATTACAGAGAAGGGAGCCCCTGGTCTGCAAGCTGCAATTGCTTCATCTCTACATTTCCTGGCAACCTCCACTAACTTTTCACCAGATTTATCCACACTGCCCACCAAAAAGGTTTCAGAAGTGTCACCATGGTAGCCATTGTAATACACCTAAACATATACAGAAACGTAAAGACATTTTCTCATTTTGCATCCAGAAACAGATTGTCTCCTTAATTAAATCCATTCTTTCTAGGAAAGAGCATGTATTGTAACAGACAGACCACGGGTAAGCTGTATTTGTGAGAATGAGACCAGAAAAGCAAAACATTGCAGAGGAGAAAAAAAAACAACCAAACAAAAGGCACAGAAGATTGCAAGGTGTGTAAGGATTGCCAATTAAAAATTCAAGAAAAGCAAAAGTTGTGCATTACTCCCCAGCAGCGCACCAGACAATGACACTGCTCAGCTACAGGAAACGAGGCTAACTGGGCTGTATGCAAGAAGATGGATGAAGCTGTGCATGGACTGAAGGGGGTTCTTGGGGTCCATTGGGAGCCCACCCACCCAGGACACCTGCTCCTGGGGCTGGGGACCTGCTTGCACACCACAGGGCTGGCTGTTGAGTTCCGGTGTTGGCTCTGGGCACTAGGAGACCCAGCAGTGCTAGCAGGGAGACCCACACCTCCACAGCAAGCAATCTCTGCTGGGGTTTTGAGTGACACTGTGCACAGCTGGGTGAGAGGGGTACCCTGCAACCAACATCCACAGGGAGCCCCATGGAAAGTACGGGCCAAATCCACAGCCAGCCTCTGCATGTTTCCTTTAGTCTCAATTTTAAACTACGGTGGGGCATTAACATTGGATCTTACTTCTGGTATCCAGAGCTGAATTTTGAAAGAGAATAAATGTACCATTCTGACACCACAAAGTTTCATGTGCTGGAAACATGGCACCCTGCTGAACAAATACATTTTTGTTTTTTTGGACATTTCATGGGTTTTAAACATCAGCTCTCCAGAAGTTCTCTGCTGGGCTCAGGAAGCCCTGGCTATGCACTATGGAGCTGTGCAATGTGCCATTAAAATGGAGTTTGAAGCTCTGAGATATGGAAGACAGGCACATAATTATAAGACCAAGCCAAATGACCCTAAGGAAAGACAAATTATAATGGTGCACAGTTTTGATCTTCTAAGGCATTTTTCCTCCCCCTGAACAGCGGGCAAATATCCTTCTAGGACTAATAACTCACCAAGCTCAACGCACTGAACTTTTACCACTGGTGAGCTATTTGTGAAAGACAGGCTCACATTCTTTTTGGCCAATTCCAAAATAGAAAAAAAAAAAAAATAAAAAATTGGCTACAGACAGTTTATGCCAGGGCCAGGTTTGTGTTCAGGGTGAGATGGGAACAAAATGCAGGCAGTTAGGAGCAAGAGGTGTTTAAAAGGTGAGTGCCAGCAAACACCCAATTGTGTTGCCACCACTCTGGTGGACAGCAGCTGTAAACCCCTGCTCTACACCTTCCTCTGCCATTCCAGACTGCCAATAAATCTTTTCTTTTTCTCTTTTTTTCTATTATTAATTTAAAGCCCATTGGGCAGGTTTTAATCTAGTTAGCTCACATTTAAACTAAACTGGTTCATTTTAGTGCTAGCAAGTACGACGCGCAAAACCCCAGCATTAAACATCATCATCCTCCTGAAAACGAAAATACAGATTTAAAACATAGGAGAGCTTAAAATTAACAGTAATATTTACAGCAGCCCATCAACTGCAATTACAGTCTTCTGGCGTTAATAAGCTACAACTACAGCAACTGTAACACTCTAATTCCTTAGAAGTCAATGAAAGAATCAAGTTGTAAGAAACATTAACCTAGTAATGGCAGGCTGAAAATTGCACTATCCTGAGGATTCAGTGATGGATAATGTTATTGTTTCTAAGCTAAAAGGCCACATGATGCAAGCCAATAAAATTCGTATTTCATGTATGAAATTTTACCCCTTAATTGTGCAAAAATGGATTTTTTTCTTCAAATAATCTGTACATAGCATGAAGTTTTTACACTCAATAACCAGAACATTATTTAGTCATTTTATAGAGCCTGTACACAATTACAAACAATTTGTTGTGCAATATTTACTTTGATTTTTATCCTGTCCACCTGTCAAATGTCCCAGATTTGTTCATTAAAAATAAGCTAAAAGAGCAGTTAGCAACACTGAAAAGCAATATTTTTTCTTCAGCTATTTTGGAACTGAGCAATTATCAAACACAGCACAGTTCAGTTTTGAATGGCAAAAAGATCTTACAAAGATAATCATAAATTCCCATCCTTGCAGGAGTCTTCACATTCACAGAAACTTCAAGATTTATTAAATTTTACAAAGATAAACAGAAAACAAATACAAATGTGTAATCAAAATAGCACTTACATTTAGTCAGAAGTCATTTATAAAGCAAAGTGGGCAGGATATGCACTAATATAAAAATATTTCATTTAGTTTATCATGGAAAGTATCCGTTACATGAATCTATACTTTTTATATATATATATATATATATATATGGCATAATTATTACCCTAAGAGATAAAAAAAATAAAATGAACCTTAATGAGATACAAAGAAATCAGCTATTAAATCCTTAGCTGCTGCAAACTGATTTGAACTAACAAAATGAGCTAAGGTACATCAGTTACCCAAGTGAAAATGTAGGCCAAAAATACACTTTCAAAATGACAAATCACACTGCAAACCTGATATAGTCAAATTTCCACAATTAGAACGTATGGAGATGGGAAAGAATTTAGAAAGATCAAAAAAAGAACCAAAGCAAATCCAGGTCTAGATCCCACGTGTGGATACCACAGGAAAAAGGTCACTGACCCTAATTTTAATAGAAAAAGTATTTTAGAAAGCTTGAATCTCATGCTCAGAGGTAGGTCTGCTGCAGATTTCTTTCACTTCTGCCAGTATGAAATTTGGACTCATGGAAAATAGTATCAAGTTACCAAAAGTTCCCTTAATGATTAAAAACTCTTGTTTTTATAAGCTGTTACTCCCTTGTATGTGACATATTATTGCAAAGCAACAGTGGGATTCAAAAGACGTCTGTGTTCATAATACAAATAAAATAGGCTTTGGGAAATAAAAATATGCAAAGTAAAAAGAAAAAAAGCTTCTGCAAGAGACAGATTTTATTTTACAGATATATATAAATAAAATGTGAATTAAGCTTCCAGTTTCCACACTTTCTTGCTCCTAAGAAAATCCATCCAGTGTTTATTTAAATAGCTATAATTGACCATTCTCTGGAAATATTAAGTCATAGTTACATCATACTATTTGTTTCTGTGCAAAAGGTTCAGGGCTTTTATACCAGAAATGGAACACAACACTACCTTCAGGGATTTTAATAAATGTAGGGAACACCGCTAGCAAAAGAGTTGCTGTCCAAATAGACTGACATACACAGGCCAATGTAGCCTCTAATGACAGAGTAAGATAATGTCAGGCCCCACTCAAAATCAGCAGGAAGAGGAAGATCAATCTTGGCAGAGTGAAGGAAAAATGCTGGCTTTCTTCATGTTAGCTCATCTCATACATATCTATCTTCAGCTGCTGCCCAGTACTGTGGTGCTCTGCATTAACTACACAGTGGATCAATAACAATTACACCTTCTCAAAAACATGACACATAGCAGGATTGGGTTGACATTTCACTTAGGCCAACATTGATCTCAGTGCATCTGATTCCAGTCCTAAATTCAAGTCAGGCCTGGGTCTAGCTGGAATAAACACACAGTTAAAAACAAAAAAGGAAACCAGCTGCTTGTGCCTTGGCTCAGAAGTAAACAGCACATCCATCTGTGCATCCCCCATCTTCAATCCACTATTCTTCCTGTTGCTACTAGTGATTTTAAAGTTGAACAAAGACTATTTTTTTATATGAATTACTCACCGTGACATCAATGTTGATAATATCTCCATCCTGAAGAGGTCGACTGAAACATAAACAGAAAAAAAAAAAATATGGTGACAGACGGTTCCAAACAAAGGGAATATAAGAATAAACACCTAATGACACATACATAAAAAATCAGGGGGTAGATATTTTGTGATGGAGGAATGCCGAGGCAAAAAGAATAAACATTTTTAATGTTCAGCTCTCACTACTTACAGAACAAGTGTAGCTGAATATAAAATAATGAGAAACAACTACCAGAAAAACATATCAACACCTCAAAAATCTGCCATTATATTTATTCTTTTTCGCTCACTAGGGTTCAGATTTTACTTTCTGAGTAGCTGAACGTGTTGCTAATAATAATAATAAAACCCCCCCAACAACACATAAATTCATATATATTTATTCCTTCCCCTATACTTGTTTTGCTGGAGAGGAAAAAAATAAATCAGACTGCTCTTGGTTTTTTTTCCACACACTAAAATCTAAAGGCATTATGCTTTATTTTTTAAGTTTCTCGACAAACAGGATATTTTTTTTCCTATTTCACATTAATTTCTATAACATCTATCAGCATCATGTGGTAACATAATATGCATCTGCAATACATTTATATATGACATTCAATTCAGCTGAAGTATGTTCAATGTTAAACATAATCTATTAATTTCAGTTTAACATTTTCATTCCCGGTGGTAGAATGTATATTATTGGGGAAATACCTGTCAGGAATACCATGACATACCACGTTGTTTACAGAAGTACAAACAGATTTTGGAAATCCTCCATAGCCCAGAGGTGACGGATAGGCATTCTGTCTGATTATTTCATGATGAACAATGAAATCTATTTCTTCAGTTGTCATGCCAACCTAAAAAATCAAACATAACATCCTGTTAAAAAAGCAAAGATAGTTTCTCATATTTACAGAATGTGATTGCAGCCAAGTGTTTCAGTGAAATCTCGGATGTTTCAAATACATTGCTTTGATACAAAACACTGAACTGCTTGATATACTTTACAGATATGTTGAACCTTCTTTTTGAAAATAGAAAAAGGTTTTAAAGTATACAGTAAAATTGAGTACTTAAAGGTTCCTAGAAAACCTAAAATACTGTCTTACTTCCTTTCTATTCTTTTTTCCACATTTGATTTCACAAAGACACCAATTTTCCGTGGCACCTTGTTTCAGTAGCTGCTGAAATGTCTGGTTTCAATGCTTTCAGTCATTTAAAACACAACATTACTTTCCCTTTGATTTGTAAAAGAAAGGATCTTAACTCTTGTAACTGCCCAGGACATTCATCATAATGCATTTGTGCATTTTATGAAATTATTTTCCAAATATGTTGTAATTTTATAAAAGATTCAAATATTTGGCTTCATATCTTGAGGATATTTTACTTAAAGTCACCATAGCCTAGATGATCACAGTGAATCTACAAGCACTTATCCATCATTTTTAGAAATATTCATTTTTCTGCTTGATGTTTTCTAGATCCATCTTTTTCTCATAATTTTGCATATTTAAAAAGACCCTCTCATAAATCATTCAGCCATTTTCTGAGTATCCATGGAGTGGAAAATGCAAATGCTTAAAATAACATTCTTCTCGCTTTTCTTTTGGATCAACTCTGTCTCCGGAATGGTTAGAGCTGAAATTTGAAATTTGGTAGGGAAACCTCCCTCATTGAGAAGAAGTGCTTTTGAGGTTCCTTTGCAAATTGATTCTGATTTGAATGAGTTTCGAGGCTTTGAAAATCATACTTCGTACACACATGAAAATTAGTCTTGGCAGAGGAAAGGAAAAATTGCAGTGGTTGTGATTTTGGAGGTCTTTTTAGTAATACAAGGAATATAGGTAGGCTGTGGTGCAGGAGGCATACTTCTCCATATATTGAAATATTCAGTGATCATGCACAATGAATACAGTGGAGTGCGCTTGTGTGCTGTGCTAATGACAAAACCAGGCCTATTTTGCTCAGCTTGCATCTTGTTCAGCACAAAAACATGGCTGGGCAGATAAGGAGCGATGATCACACTCAAGACCAGGATTTGGTGTTACTGTGCAACCCCCCTGCTTTGCAGTAGCCATTGCAGCCTCTGTGCTGGGATGGCAGCTGCAGCCCCAGAGCGCAGTCTGTATTGGATACTGCAGCCATCGGTTCTGGATAAATACAGGTTTGTTGCTCCTGCCTTCACTCACACATCTATCATTTTTAGCCCACAGACAAACTGAACTGCTATGTACCAGACCAGGTGCTGTCTGCTGCTGCTCTGCTCAAGGAATTTGATGTGGCTTTTGGACACTCAGCAGACAGATCTGTGCTCTCTGCATGGCAGGCTTACACACTGTGAAAAGTTCTGCTTTTAACAGCATCTGTTTTACTTTTAAAAGAGCTTTTGGTGGCTGGGCAAGGCTGGGAAGGCACCTACTGCACACCTCACCCCTTATTTGGGACTGGGCAATCTGGTGGTATCTAACAAAATACTTCCATGTCATAGAATTTGCTGCTTTATTTCAATATCGTTAACTCAAACCTAGGAAGTACCATCATATATAATACTGCATTGTATTTTTAAGTCCTACAGGCAGTGGATGGCAGTATCAAAACAACACTCAGCCTAAACTTCATCTTTCTGCATCCATGCATTATAATGCACTTCTGTTATATTGGGGAACGTTACTGCCACTAGCTAAAGCTGCTTTGAAGGGCTGCATTCAGGGTGGGTTCAGCAAGACAACAGGAACAGGTGGAGGGATGGGGCTCTTCAAATAAAATAGCAATGCAGAGTTTACCTTATGAGAACAGCCTAAAAGACCTTGGTTTGTTTAGCCGGGTGCACTGAAAGCTGTAATAGCTGTATTACTATGTGAAGGGGACAGACTCAAAGAAAAGGAGAAAGCTGTTTAAATTAAAGGGTAGAGTTGGCACAAGAACAAATGGGTATAAACTGGCCAACATCAGGCTGGGAAGTAGAAGACACTTGCTGTCATAATGAGGGAGGGTCTTGCCCAAACATTACTGGTGTAAAACAGTGCTCACTACCTGTCTGCAGCTGACCTGGGCAGTGGTCTTGGCACCACAACACCTAATGCCACCTCCCTCTCAGTCCACAGCTCCTGGTCATGTAATTCTTACCTTATACACACCTTCTTGCTCCAAAGTGACCATTACACGTATGCAGTATTTTGCTATTATGTATGATTTGGCACATACTATGAACTGTGTCGTAAGTTATACTATGCTGCATACATATGTATTTTACACATGCTAACAACCAAAGAGTATTAGTGAAAAACTGCTCTCATTCAAAACCCATGTTGCATATACATGATCCTGCAGAAACGTGTATGCTCTCAACTTTACATGAGTAAGTTTACTGCACTGGGAAATAATTGCATATAAATAAGTTAAGCAAGCATATGCCTATGTAAGATTAAAGCCGTAGGCAGTTTTGTTATTGGCCACCACAGGTCCAGAATTAAACTTCTTGGAAAGTGTGATGACAGCTGAAAGAAAAAATGCTTGGTAAACTGATATTTTTTCCCCCTTTAAAGTCAATGGCATTAACCTGCAGTCCCCATCTACCTCTGCATCTTGTAGCTACTCAACCCATTTTACCCTATTACATGAAATAACAAGGCAAGGTGAAAAAAGCACTCCTTCATCTGCAAAACCTGATAATAGACTCCTCCCAGTACATTTTAACTTGGGAGGTATCCCAAAAAGCATACTGTAGAAACATTTCTGGAAACCATGAGGCTTTATTACCAATGCACTCCAGAAAATTGTGTAGAATTTGGCAGCTATTTTTTCCAATGACAGCTCTAGGAGTCGCACTGGACCCCACAGGACAGTTGAGGGGCCAAAGAATGGACGGGAACAGAGGAGGCAACCCCGCCCTTCAAACTTGCATACATGAAGAGCTGGAAAGCATGATGTATGAGGAAGATGGGCCAAGAAATGAAAGGAAAAAATGTAGCTAGGGCCTTATGAGAAACTCACATGATTTGGCACAATCTTAATGGAGGGAGATTACAGACTGAGAGACATTACACCTGAGCCAGCAACTCCCTCTAAGTACTCCATAGGTCCAGAATACAGCAATAATTAAAAAGTCAGACTATGGACCAGATAAAAATTTAATAAATACTTTATTTTTATCACAATCTAACTTAAAAGTCAGATGCACATTAAGGGAAAGTTAAAAAAAAAAAAAGGTAGAAAAAAACCCAAAATAAGTGAAAGCATAAAATGCATTCAAGCTGCTACGGGACTTCTGTAGTTGTTACCTTCAAGCACTTTCCAGCCAGAAGCAGGACATGACGGGCCAATTGACAAGCTTGACGAAGCCCTTGAATCTGATCTTCATTTTTAATTTCTATGTCGTCTCCCCAGTCTGGTACAATGCCTGTCGTCACATAGTCTGGCTTCTTTATGTGCTTGGAGAAAAAGGATTGAAAATGAAGATCAGAAAACTGAGCATGACAATGGGATCATTTTCTCAGATACTGCCTCCTGCTTCATGGCAGCTTGCCCTTTCTGTCGTAGTATCGACCTTCCTAAGCCATCAGGGCAAACCCTCAAGGCTGCCTCAATATTTCTTCCACTGCCCTTTTGAACTTAACATTGCCTGTTACTACTGACTTGTACAGTCTGTTAGCCTTCCAGTGCTGAAACTCCAGACACTGCAGCTGACTTCCAGCACAGACAGTTGCAAGTTGTGAAACTGTGAGAAAGACTTTAAAACTCTTCATTTTCGTTCACGAAGAAAGATGCACTTTTTCTACAAAAGGCATCTAAACATTGGGACTGATGGGACAAACATACAGAATTAGGCTCAGAAATAAAACTGATCAAATCTTTATTTTCTCATTTAGACAAAACTCTGATTAACTTTCACAGGATTGCTTTTTGACTAAGAACCTTAGGATTTAACTTATTTTAATTTTGAAGTTTTTACTTCTTAATGTAGATTATACGCTATGCCCAAATTTGTCCATCTGCAACATTATGATGTGTCAAGAAAAGTGCAGTAAACTTCATTTTTTTCCACACATACAGGTCTAAAAATTCATTTCTGATTTTTTTAAAATCCACAACAGTTTCATGGCATGTGTATAAACACAACAAGCTAATAACAGTAACAGAGATGTTAAATGCACAGAGATGCATCTTGCGCAGAGATGGAAATACACTTTCTCCTGGAGGTTCCTGGGCTGTTTCACTGGCTGAGAAAGAGTCCCTTCACCCATTACAGCCGGGCTGATTCTCTGCCACTCCAGCCACAGGGTGAGTTTTGCACTAAGTTCACAGAATATAGAATCAAATAGCAGAAACCAAAGTGTGCATGTGGGCTGTACACAAGAAGACCATAAACTGGCAGGGTGTAGGAATAGAGAGTGGTACAGCCAATAATTCTAGATGGGCTTTAAATAGAGCTACTGTTACTCCTACAAGTATTTAATTTCTACTCTGATAAAATGTGAAACTACCTTTAGTGGATTAAGGTCAACAGAATTTCAGTTTTCCATTTTGTTCAAATTAACAGCATATCAACCCCAACAACATCCTGCCGCAGTGGGCTGGGACTTAATTTAGTGAAAAAAACCTCCATTTCCTGGATCAGCAACTCCATAACCATAGCACCCTCATTTTCTCCTTTGGAGGGCATGTCT
Source organism: Forpus xanthops (assembly GCA_032466535.1). NCBI lineage: Eukaryota > Metazoa > Chordata > Aves > Psittaciformes > Psittacidae > Forpus > Forpus xanthops. The sequence goes on from JASSUY010038850.1 coordinate 50,183, forward strand.
CTAGAAACTGTTGAGATCTGACCCTCCTGAATTGTAAGATCTGTTAAAGTAGAAGCCCAAAGCAGCATAGATACAAATATCTATGTATACAGTTTCACACCAGCATCTTGACAACAACCATGTTATTTCAGTGTGATTTCTGGGGTACTCTATATGATGCAGTAACTTTGCCCTGAAATTTTTACAGTTAAAGAACTGGACTGATTTTTAGACAAACTGAGAACTTTGATCTATGAAGACAATTTTTCAGTATGACAACATATTTCTCCCTCTTTGTCCTAAAAGAAGCATTTAAATACAGGAAAAAAAGTTCCATAATTTTTAAACTTTTGAAAATATCTAAATCATGTAACTCCATGTTCTCCCCTTGCACAGTGCTTTCACAGACCCTTAGGCGTAAGGGCCCTATATCCTTATCTGCTTTCCTATCTAACAACTTTGACGTATTTCTGACCCATGGAAATATGCCATATTTTGAATAAGAAATCTATCATAAGAATAGAAGTAAAATCTAAAAAAGTACTAACACAGATCCTGAAGCACTGTTTAGGAAAGGTATTTTGGTTTCCTTCTGCCTGAAGGAAAGATACTAAACAGTTAATCTGTATGCTGTAATTAAATGGGGGGGGAGGAGGGAAAGGGAAGAAAAAAAAGGAAAAAAAGAAAACCAGAAGTTAGACACATGTTAAAATCGCATGGAAAAAAGTTCCCTTTGGCTCTAAAGTACATAAAAGTATATGTTGCAAGTAAAAAAAAAAATCATTCAGGCACAGTGAAGACAAGTTTGGAACATGTAGTGGGGCTGTGTGGCAGCTACTAGCAGGTATTGTATATACTCTTCCTAAATCTGACATAACCAATTAACAAAGCCTTCAGCAAAATATGAATGTTTTATAACTAGCTTGCTAGAGGTTTATACACAAAAGGACTCAGATGATCATTAATGATTCCTAGTGACTCTTGGTAGGACCATCTCCAGTTGTCCAAAATGAGAATCTGGACCCAGAAGTGTGGAAGTGCTAACAGATTATTAAGATGTTCCACATTCATACAACCCTAAGTGAACAAGCCTCAGATTTAAAGTCCTATTAGGGACTGTTTAACATGGTAGGCAGCTGAAAACTTCTCTCACCAACTCTCCTATTTCAAATACCAGATCAAGCAACAGGACAGTGATCCAAACCCCCAGCTGTTGGACAACAAATACACTTGATCTATGCCTGCAGCTGAACTCTACAGGACAGAACACATTAGATAATAGAAATTGCAGTACCTTAGGAACTGGTTGAGCTGGAGAAACTGTGGCTGGCCAAACTATATTATAAGCAGTATTTCTTTGTCCCTGAAACAAGCAGCATCTTTGCTGTTGACTGCTTGACTGTCTGTGCAGGTAGATACGATTGCACAAAGAAAAGAATACGTGGCAGCCAGTCATAGAACCTGGTAAGAGATAAGTTAAAAATGGTTAACATTTTTTCTACTACCATGTTACAAACTGGAAAGGGCAGAAAGAAGGACATCATGTAAAATAAAACACAGAACTCATGCAGTAGCCAAGGGTAGTTCAAATTACTCAAGTCTTGTACCGTTAAAGACAGAGAGTTAACACTGAGAAGCAATAAGAACAAAAAAAATCCTCAAAGAATACTTTGATGCTTTACAAAATGCCAGTTCTGTTTTGGCTCAATGCATTAAAAAGTAGTGTGGGCAAATTCTCCCAAGTTTGCAACCAGGAGTGATGCTCCAACTGGTCCCTGCATGGCTAGAAGCTGTCCTGTTCAAGGTCTGGTGAAATGGTAAATAAGGGACAATAGCAAGAAAAGAGAGAAAAAAAAAAAAAGATTTAATAGTGATTTCAGACAGTATTTTCAGCTGTATTTTTTCAGAATTGGTCATGGATTCAAGCATGACCAACTTAATGCTGCCCTTGTCATTTGCACCAAGACACAAGGAATGGGGTTCAGTTTGTCCTACACAGGAAGGCAACAGAAAAATGTTCTTTTTAAAAAGAAAAAAGTTATTTTTAATTTTAGCCAAAAGCAATTGAATAGATTAAAATTTGTAAGTTGACTGAGATTTTCATTTAATTCACATGGGAATTTGGAATGACAGCTCAGCAGAGTGTTCATTGCTCAAACTTAGCTGTTGGGCAATGAAACATTTTGCCCCTCTCAAAAAAACCAACCCCCCCCCAAAAAAAAAAAAAAAAGAGAGAGAGAAAAAAGAAAAAGGGGGAAAAAAGCGCATTGAGGCCCAAAGGTAGTCAGAGACATCAGATCCAAAACTGTGCATCACAAAAGATGACACCAGTATCAAAACTGGCAAACATGCTAAATTCAAAAGGATTATTGATACTGTCAATTAAAGTACAATTACACATGCTGCATATTTCCATTACTCAAACATTCTACAATCTAAGCAGCGGGGTTTTCTGAAACACAAGTTTCACATAACAGTTAATCTGCTTCTGAAAAATGTCATCTGTACATACAAACACAAAAGCAATCCTTTATGGGAAGTGACCCATATGAATAAGTACTCTTCAGTAAAATATGTTTTCTTTTAAACAAAAATATCAAAACATTTTTATACCACAGAAATTAAGAAATCAATCTACTGCATATTTTGTACTATGCAAGAATGTTTTTTTTCTTCCTTTTTAGAAGAAGTTTCTTCCATATCTTGTATGTTTTTATTTTGTTGTACCTTCCTTTCTCTCTTTTGGATGCATTTATCATGTCCAGATACAGAAATCACCCTTCCGCAGGCACTTTACAGCCATTCCGTATTACACAGGAGATTCAAGTTATACACCTTTTTTGGAGCCCCAAAACACAGAACGATAAACAGTTGCATAAAGTTTGTTTTAGAAATGTTCCTCACTGTCTCTTTGCACACTGATTCATGCCACGTTTACCTACCAATATCTGAAAGATTGTAAAGCCTTTTACTCAACACAAACAAATTTTTACAGGTTTGGTTTTGTTTTTCTAAGTAATAAGGCAGAGTTAGAGAGTGAAGCTCAGACCAAGCTTTCAGTATAACCTGGGCACCCCAAGGGAAGCTGCCTGCTTCAAAAGGGAAGAGGGTGTCTATGGAAGTGGAGCTGCCCAGTTAACAGAGGGCTGGATTGGTCTGGTGTTGTTTTAAATAAAGTTTAATCACAACCTCACCTACTGCTTTCCCTAGTGTCTCCTTCACAGGACGAAAAATCATTGTCCAATCGCATACAAAAAGAATAATGTGGGCCATCTAACCTGCACAACATACAAGTGCATCCAAAGAGCCCAAAGCATCGTACAAACTCCCTGGCAGGTCTGCACCCATTTCTGGAAGCTGGAAGCAAAGAATCTGCTAAGGCAGCAACTTTTAGGCTCTCAGAAGTAGCAATCAGTCTGCTAGCATAAACTAAGGTATGTCTTTTAGAGAGTGAAGTGGAAGTACCTTGCTCTTACCACAGCTGAAGGATTACAAATATATTGAAAACCCACACCCACTGATGTCCATGTGGACATGAATATGGGAACATGAATGCTCTCTTTCACATATAGCATGCTGCCTGGGCACCTTGTCTACTGTGTAGAAGTTTAATTGGGGAAGAAAAGGTGCAGGTGTGCTTGTCAACTGTTCAACAGCAAAGCACCAGATGTCCCAAATACATGTTCTTAAGTACATTGAACCACTTTATATTCATGGGTATGTGCCTATCGGCTGTCCCACATTTGGAAGGCATAGCTTTTTATTTGGAATTAAATTTTTGCCTCTGTTCTCCCATAGAGACACTGTAAGTGTTGTCACAAGATAACAGGATAATAAGACACTGTAGTCTGTTGTTATTCTAACTACTCATTATAAACCAGACACATACAAGAATATCTATTACTTGAACAGGTGAAATGCGACAATAAAATAAATATCACCATAGTATAACATGACTCCTAAAATACATCACAAGAATTATAAACATAGGGCGACTAAACCTTTATTTGAAATACAAAAAATTGTAGCAGAAAACATTTTCCTTCAAAGTAAAAATAAAAGGAAATAAAGTGGCATTAAAATATAATGAAGTTACTGTTTTATAATGAAAATCTGGACTCCATCCACAGACTTCCTTCCTTAAGAAGGCCTTCCTAATGCCTCCACAGCTCCTTTTATTTTTTAAGTTCCCATATTCACAGCTAATTCGATATAGCAACATCATCAATCATCGGAGACAGGAACAACTGGTTGTATTCTCCAAGTCTGGCTCAGATGTTCCCTCCTCCCCATCCCTTACACCTACCAAAGCTTTTCTTAGTGCCTTATTTACTTCTGCAACACTGGCACTCAAGCACAACCATTTGCTAAGCTTTCTGTGTATATTAATTACTGTAAGATAGTTCATAGACACAGGATTTATACAGCTTCCAGTGGAAACTACAGTTGTTGGAGAGAGCCTGGAGTTTGAAGCCAGGTAGCCTGGTAATGCATGACCAAAGCCAGGATGCGAAGTTGACCCTTTTACAAATCTTTCCTCTCTCCCAACAGCAAGTCTATGTCGCCTGCCACAAGTAACAGAGTATTTACTAGCAGCTGCAGTAAGAGGAATCATTACCATCATTACTGAACCACATCAGCAGATAGGATGTACCGAGCACAGAAAATTACAGACAACTGCTCCTCTGACTCGACAGTGAATCACACTGTGCAATCTGTATGCACGCATGTCCTGCCGGAGCCGCTGGATTCCTCAGCATTCCTTACAGACCTTAATTTGTATTAATAGTATAAATATGTGCTGTGAGCTTTTGTGAATTACCAAATTAATTTATCTTCTGAGGAAATGACATTTTCTTTTCCTTGTAAAGGAGTCAGCCAAAGGGGCTGAATACAGAATTCAAGTATAATGATGGGTGGGAGCATTTTTAAGTGACTGATTTTGTAGCACAGTGTGCCCTATATTTATTAGCCTTTTACTCTAGGTCTATTTTAATTGTTATCTGTTCATGCATGCTACACTATATAATGAAATGCTCCCATTTCACTCACAGAGTGAAGAGTTTTTTATGTGCATCTCTATTAATGACCCTTAATTAAGTTGATTTTAGTCATTTAGATGTGATTTTCCTCTGGTCAAGAAGTATTTTTAACAGGAGATGTTGGAAATGAACTCTCACATAAGCCCTTTTCTAATGCTGCTTCTTTAACATTTGAAGCAATTTATCAGCTGTGTTTTAAAGAGGAGTGGGGTAGCCACGCAAAAACTGCTCATCTCCATGATTCATCAAAAGTGATTGTTAGCGACCACATTTTTGTAGTACTTATTTATGAAAGAGTTCAAATTTCCAAGCAATTAACAAAAATGTTAGCAAAGGATAAACTTCAGGACAGTTCTGAGCTACAATAAACATAAGGGTACATCTTAAAACAGCCAATAAATAAAATTAACATTTAAAAAAATTATTTAGTCATACTAACAACAGAAGCAGAGTACCAAAGTTATTTAGGATGACAAGAATTAACATCTACCCCATTTAGGAAATAAAATCAACTTGCTTTTGATAAAGTAAATCTTAGTGTACATGAACAATTGACAACATCAAAAGCATTGTTCTGATAACTATTTTCAAAATATGTGACTTTTTTTTTTTTTTTTAACCAAAAAATGAATGACTGCAGAGATTTTCTTAGGATTCATGCATTTGACAGCAAAAAACCAGAGATTTTGATTTGCCTTGCCAGGTCATTTCAATATTATAATTTTACTTCTTGTGTAAATATTATTTTTGCTGAAACTTCAGAAGACTAAAGTTTAAAGTGAGTTATTAAAAATCACTAGGGGTAACAGCATGTGGAATCCAACCAGTGCAACTAGGTAAGAATATATAGCTTTTTACTGTTAATTATGAAGTGCTCCAATCCAAAATAATGGTTGTGGTTTAAAAGATCATTTACTTGTAATTGTACTTCTGTCTTTTAAAACACTGACTTTGTAATCTCCGTGTTGCAATGGTACGTCCAAGCTTCAGAAATTGGATGGGAAAGATTAAAGGTTCTCTCCAACTCTATGTAACCTGTGTAGCAAAAGAGCAGCTCACATTTCACAAGCAATAACCTGTGCAGTTGCTAAAAAAAAGAAAAAGGAAAAAAAAAAGGGGGAGGGGAGAGGGGATAAAAAAAAAGAACAACACAGGGAAATGCCTGAGGCAGAAGCTGAAACTGATTGGGCAAAGTAGAAGGACAAGAGTCCTTGAAATTAAACAAAAGCAAATTCATTCTGTTGACAGATGTTGATTACATCAAAGCCAGGAAAGAACTTTTTTTCCTTTTCTCTTTTTTTTTTTCCCTTTTATGCAACTAATAGCTCCGTGCTTTCTGTTTGTTAAGGATATAGCATCCAGCACAGCCCAACACATAATAATTTTTAAATTTGGTAAAAGTATATTGTAACGAGGTCTTAACAACAGGCTGCTCCAAACAAGAGTGTATTCACATGGTCATGTCTGCATACCCGTGCTGGTCACGCCATCATCAGCCCCTTACTTCCAGGGGTTAACTGCTCTGGCAGCCAAATAAAATACAGAGAGCACTGTGTAATTATGGAGACAGTCAAAGGGCAGACTCTATTTTGAAATCTATTTGCACAGACAAGGTCTTCCAATTTCGCTTACAGGAAACAAGCTGGTAAAGGGGGTCTCCTCGTCTCCAGATGCGTTCCACACGTTTTTCCCACATCAGGAAATCTTGGACATGGACACCATGCAGCACTGTTTCCTGGATTGCAGGACTGTGTCATTACAAGGAGAAGAGCAAGTCCATGCTCGTGAAAAATATTTTCTCCTAATTGCCCATATTAGGGGAAAACAAAATCCACAAGGACTACTGAAAAAGGGACTATCAGCAATTTGTAAACAGGACGCAGCCACAGCTGTCATGATGGTACTAGAGAAAACAGAAATGAAAGGGTAAAACCACTCTGGTTTTAATAACATGATTGGGGAAATGAAATATTCATCAGGATAGATATGACTTCAATTACAACAGCAACACATTGGTAAAAACCTCAACAGCATGCTTATGACTGTACAAACTGAAACATGGGCCAGTATCTCACACATATTATATTCTAATTTGGCATTGGTTTATTTAATAATTGAAATTAACTGGAAATTAACAACTAAATTTGTTTAGTTAATAAAGGTGTTAACAGAATTGCTGTTCTCCTTACCCTCATAAGAGGCAATAAAGCAAAGCAACGGTTGAACACCCACTGATTCCAAGGGAGCAGAAGCAACCCCTCTGCCAACACCACTGGACTCTTCCATGACACAGAAAACATTACGTTTGGCCCTCAGGACCAGTAATGCCCGTGGTAATTACAGTTTTGACCTTATTTCAAGGACAGCGGAACCACATAATTTGTATTTGCTGTACGCCAATATAAATGAGATTTTTAATTGAGTGCAAATTTATAAACTATATGGAAGTACATTCTTGTTTGGCTTTACTTATCATTACTATGCCTTAGTCTAGACCGGGACATTAAAATGATGAATCAGGGCCTTCTGGAATAGTGCTGGTCTTCTAGTTCATTATTCACTCAAACTTAGGGCCAACAAAATAGCTGTTCTACAAGTTGGTAAACTGGGAAACCACAGAGAATCAAAACCTCTTCTATTTACAGGAAGGATGACAGCCTAAGGGTACTTCATCTCAATAATAACAACATTCAAGTAATGGTGCCCAGGTCATGACAAGCCATGACCCTCCCCACAGCTCCTTCAGGAAGCTGGCTCAGTGCCACCTTTTATCAGCAGCAACCAAGAGTGCAACTTTAACAAACAAGAAGAAAATGGAGAAATTAATTTTATATCCTCAAAAACCCCTTCAACCAGTTAAGCAGTTGTGTATGTACACATATATATACACACACACACATAAAGTCACACCAAAGCAATCTAAGAAATTGACTCAGTAAAATTCTGATATCATTAAACAGCACTTTCCCATTTTATTGTATGATTTTTAAAATACTATATCTGAATTGTATTCATTCATATACCAAAGGAAATCAATTGTCAATTACAGAAGTGGAACTGGGTTGTACAGGCTTAACTTTGGGAACAGGACATTCCAGTTCTTCAGTTGAGCCTTCCATCCTAGTGTTATTTCTACTACATATTCTTTCTCCAATAGAATAACACAAGTAGAAAATAAAAAGAAAGTGTTGCCTACAGCAGTACCACAGCAAAAAGAAACAAGTCAGGTACAAAAGCCAGGCAAAGCAATATTAAGAGTTTCACGCACAGTTAATATCAGGGGAATTTAGGCTCCAAATCATGGCATCTGGCAAGTTTCAAGTTCTGTGGCTAGCAGGAGAAACATTCCTCTTATGTTACTGCATTCCTATATTGACTAAATTAATTTCTCATAAAGAGAATAAATTGGAATGAGAAACATATCTGCTCAGGTTTACATATTTAAATACATCTTTCAATCATTATCTATCTACTTTAAGGTTTTTAAAAAGATTGGAGAAATTACTTTCACTTGAAAGATTGGTTACTCTATTAATTATTTTGATTTTGTAGGGAAGTAAGAACTGTTGGAAAAAGTTAGTTTTAAAAATAGCAGTTGTTTCAGATTAAAATAATAAGCTATTCAAGTAGTTCTTACACACGTACACACAATACTGAGTCTTGTTTACATGCACTCGCCCACGGCTCTAACATTCATTGAATCCTACTGGGATAAAATCTTTTCAGGTGTGCTGTGAAACAACTGTTTTTCAACTGGCATGTTTATATCCTCTATACACGGCTGATACTGTATTACACGTTACAAATAAATCCTACTTTAAACTCGTAAATTTCTACCTGAAATGGAAAAAATATGTCTGAATCACCCCAAAAAAAACCCAAACATTTCCCACACACACCCTTTCAAAGCTGCTGAACTAAGAAATTTGCTCAGAAAATTTAGGAGTGCTCCTGAACATTATATCAGGACTTTCTGCATAGCTTGAGACACAAGAAGATAATAGGCCGTCAGAAGTCTTTTCCCCGCACAGAACATAAGACCAATTGCAATAATTATTTTCAATATACCTGCAGATGAATCTGTAAGGATACAAGATGATTTCTGAATGGTAAGCCAGTCTTGTCTCAAAAATAATCATAACAATAAAAAAGTGTATGCTGCTACCAATTTTGTGATGAATACCTTAATAAATTAAGATTACATTACTATTCATCTGGTAAAAATTAGAGTTAATGGTGTTTCTTGCCTTGTATTAAATATCAATTACTTGTACTGTCCTGTTATCACATGAAAACACAAGTTACATTAGGACAGTGAGTCTTTACTGAGAAAACATGTATGTATCCTTCGCTAGAGTCAAGAGTGTAACATTGGGGAATTTGTCCTATAACCTGACTTCAAAATACATGAACAGAGAGATGTAAGAGTTTACAGCTGTTTCTACTAAACTACTGTGGTGGTGGTGGATAAAAGCTCTTTCCCCCCTCCCCCCCCCAGAGATGCTATGCACAAGGAAGATGTTCCAATCAAGAGCTTGCAGCAGATAACTTGTTGCATCATGATTAAAACATTTATTTTTAAACCTGTCAGTCATCAGTATGTGCTATTAATGTGCAACTTGGAAGCTTATTCATAAATACATGGCATTTGGGTCACTGAATAAATTATAATGATAGGAGCACGGACTGAATTTGGAAGAGTGTGGTATAATGTTTAGGAGCTGGTTTACTTTTTTTTTTTTTCACTTATCTCCTTGTGTAACATTTACAAAGACCTCTGTCTTATCACAAAAGTTCCTGTTTATCAAACAGTGATACAGGAAGAAGTTGTTTACATTTTCAGAAATACCAACATACATCACTTATGACAAAAAAACCCAAGCACTCCATAAGAAATGCTCAATCACTGTCAATCATATGGACTAAAATATACATAAACCAAAGCATGTGGTGTGAACTATATTAGATTCAAACTGAACGCAGAATTACAACTATAACAAACAAACCCAAGTAATTACAAGTGACTCATAGGCCTATTTACACATCTCACTAAACTGCTGGAAAGGTAGGTAACCATAGAAACCTGACAGCCTAAATTCAGTATTTTAAAGTTTGTATTTAGTTTAAAATGCTCAAAATGATGTTTTTATTTAACAAAATCAATATTTTCAAAGGTTTCATTTTTCTCTGGTACTTAAACGCTTAAAATGATTTAATCTCTCAGTTACTAATAATTTGCCTTTTAAATTTTATTTTATCCAAGTAAAGATTACAACTTATACTTTGTAATATAAATTGTTAATACTTTTTAATATTGCAAATTAATATTTCTAACATTTCTTTAATGACTGAAATGAAATAATGATATAAACCAAACACTCCTGCACTTACTATTAAGTGCTTTGCACATAGACTTTTCAAAGCTGCACACTAGCAAAAAAAAATTACTCATATTAACTGTTAAAGCTGAAATGTTAATAGCCTTTTCAACTTAAAGTTCTTTTTCACTGGCAATTACAATTTGCATGGTTTAAAATTTAATACTATGATTAGTACTAATGTCCTATATTTTACTTCATAATCTAAATGAGTAAAATATTATTTTTGTAGTTCATTGGCTCTTATACTTCGGCTGTAATGTTCAGTGTGTATTTCATTATGCAGATGAGCAATGGATGTTGTCTAACATGATTTAAATGGGTCAACAGTATTTTCCAACTCACATTAATCATACATAGAGCCACAAAAAAAAAAACCAACAAAACCAAGCCTTGAAAACTAACCCAGGAAATCTCTTTTTATCATCAACTCTTCCCACTGATTAAACAACAGCAAACATAAGCTACAGGAGATGGGACCCTCACAAACCGTGGAGCCGAGGCTGGGCACTGCTCCTCTCGCTCGTGCTGGCAGTGGGCAGCGCTCCCCGGGCTGCCTGAGGCCCCGTGCCAAGAATGATTCTTGTCCCACGAAGTTCAATGGGAGCTGTGTGTTGACAAACTGAGCAAATTTGAATCGGCAAAATTCGTTCTTGGCACGGGACCATGCAACAGTGCTGAATGCAAAGACATGCTACCCGCTGATGCGGTGCTGGCAGACGGGCTGCTCTTGCGTAAATATGCTTGTTGGAAAACTCCCACTAAAGTCAAAGGACACAGGATCAGATCATTAATTGCCAACTGTTTATGAAACACATCAAAATGAAGGGCTCTACTCTCAAGCCATATAGCCATTGTCTACAGCTCATTTCATACACGCTATATTGCAAATATATGGAAAAGGAAGCTGCCCTGATAGATGCTAAAAGGAAAAAACGTAAGTATAAACACGCAGAAAGCAACAGGATGATCAAATACCTAACATTCGGACCCATTTATACAATAAATCTATTATTAGGGTTAAAAAAAACGCAAAGTGATCAAGATTGTCTGAAACACAAGAGTTCTGTCATGGCACAAAATCTCTACAAAGGCAGAGATCGCATGTTTAATTATATTACATTGTAACAGCTTGCCTGGGAAAACCAATGCCATGGTTTATACCATTGGGCAGATCCTGCTGGACAATGCAGGGAAACAGGATTCATGGGCTGCAAGGCAATGGGCAGGTGGGAAACAGGACTCCTTACCTCCTCCCTTATCAGGGGTGGACAGCCAGCAGTGGATGATTAAGCTTTACCAGTGTCTGCTCTCCCTCCTCATCCATCCTTATACAGACATACTGGCATCAGCACAGCCAGCAGTATTTCAGTTTATTTTCCAGTAACAAACTTTAACCCTTGAAACTGGTTTTGGTTACCATCGAAAGTAGCTGTTATTTGGTAAACAGGTGTCAGTAATACTGCACACAGTACACCTCTTCTCCATTAGCCATACAGGCCACTCACTTGTCAATCCCAGATTACTGATTCTGAGATATGAAATTCAAAAATACGGCTTGGGCATTGGCCACAGGCTTTCTCTGACAGCCTTCACCATGCTTCCTCTTCCAATCCACAGACGTAAGTTTAAAGGAGGGCAGGAACTAAGCTTCAGCTTCTAAAGTAAACTAATTAACATATGGCAAAGCAGGAGGTTTCCAACTATTCAGGTAGCACAAAACTTCATTTGCAACACTCATGCCCTGGACAGGCAGAACCTCAACTGGAGGCAGTAACTGTGCAGTGCACAGAGCTAAGGCATCAGTGGGCACTGACTTGGTGGCTGTTTTACAGTATTTTGAACAATACCACTATGATAATTAAGGTTAAGTCTTTGCCAACACCTTTTCTAGGCATTGGGAACAATGAACGTATTCCATGGTATGACAACCCATGCGCAGGTCAATATCTGGCACATGTATTTCCCCTCCACCCTATCCCAGTGAATGCACATCATGAAGAGTTAAGATAACTGACATGCAACATCTGCAACTTTCTAAAGCACATGCTTGGACTGCCTCCAGCCCTCCCCATCTGGTCCTTTGCTTTCCAGTGAGAAAACATCACATTTGGATCCCAAGAGCTAGATGGGAGCCCTGAGTGGTAAGGAAGGACCTCTGGGTTTCTTCATGGCCTCATATCCTGTGTTCAACACCTCAGCTACTGCTGTGGGAGATTTCCTGGAGGAACTGCAAGCAACACTCGTATTGTTGAAACAAAGATGATAAATCACAAATTACAGCAGCTGTGTAACTCCTAGAGAGAGAATCATGCATCTAGCTGTAATTTAGGCAGCATCTCTCTTGACCTTGCAGGTCTTGACCTTTGCAGGTAGTAGCAAATCTTTACCTTGCTCCCAGTCACTTCTCCTGATGCACACCTTGCAGGTATCAGCCACCCACATAACGCCTCCCTATTGCATATGGCATTCCAAAGACAGGTATGGTGAGGTTCATGACATATGCTCCCCACACAGGCTGACTTAAAAAAGTAGAATACTTCATTTCTAACCTATCTTCACCAGCCTATTCTCTCACTTTGTACAGTTTATTGTATTCCTCCACCGTCTGATTTTCTAAAATAGATAAAGCAAAGAGCCTTCACAAGAAATTAGTCCTCCAACTCTGTTTTCTAGACTGAAAAGAGTTTACACAGCTCTTTTCTGCACAGATAGTAAATCTATAAGAAGTAATAAATGTTTTGCTTTCAACAAGATGATGATAATCTAACTTGTCACCTAAATATGACAGGCATTTCTTCAGACCAGGCTTAGCTACCTTGTCTGCAAAGCTGGGCAGTAATCCATCAAGTTCTCCATGGGGTATCCCACTTAACTAATTACTAATTTGTAAACTCCACTTGGAACTTTTAGATGGTCTTGTGTGATTTGTCAAACATCCACCCCGACTCTTTTTTTTTTTTGCTGCTGTTGTTACAGATCTGTGCTTTAAATATACAGATTTGCACAGTACTGTGCACTGGAGAAACAGGCGGGTATGGGCAGCAACCCGAGCCCATGGCTTCATCTCCCAGTTGTTCTGACAGAAGCCAGGGTCTTGAAAGTGAGAAAAAGTTTCAACCAGAACACAGCTCACTTATGTGTTTATTTGTCTAGGGCTTTGGTTAGATAGAAACAGCTTTGGAGGCAGAAATAACATGAGAAAAAAAAACAAACAAAAAAAGATACTAATTGCATAAAAATAATAATAAAAAAAAAAAAGCAAAGGCTTCCATTCAATTTGATGCAAAAAAAAAAAAAAGGGCATTTATTACCTCCAAGTAAAAGATAACATGACTGGAAGAAAAGGCTGCTTAGCTTTCCATGTATTACACAAGATACAGGCCATACTGGAGATTATGGAAAATGTGAAGTCCATTTCAATCCATCCACATGGCCTACTGCAAAGTGATATGAGTGTGAATTCAAATTTTATGGCCCTGGCCACAACTTTATAAACATTGGGATCCCCAGTTCGCATTCACTGAGCGAGCAGCTAGAGCAAAGCTGATTCCAAATGTGGCTGCTCTCCTTGCAATGGTAAAGTCAGCAGAAGCAATGCTCCTTCACTGTGCCGGCCCATGGTGCAGGGATTAGCAGTCTATCATCACCACTTGCCACACCAGAGGGGACAGGAGACAACCAGCGTCTCCACTTCAGTCACATCAGCAGATTATTTTCAGCTGGCTGAACCTCCAGCTGGCAACCTTCCACCAACCTGTTTGCAACCTCCTGCTGGTTCCTACAGCTGAGCATACGTGCCCCAAAAGCTGCTGAAATTTGTCTACTACCTTCCCATTCTATGCCAAATTTTGTGAAACAGTTCTACAAAGGAGTTATTAGGCCAAAAAAGACCCCAAATGGAAAAAAGCAAGACTGTCTTTATCAAGCTGGTTGTAGAAATAGACACTTCTGTATTCTTCGGGTTGCTCTGCAATTAAACTTTTCCCAGAAAGCATGTATTAGTTAAGGAGAGTACTGTACAACCCAAAACTCCTAGACAACATAACAACCCTACTCAGAAAACCACTGGGACAGAGCTGTAGCACCAAGTAATTCTTGCTGGTATAACTTGACCTTTATGAGGAACCAATCTAAGCTTTCCCAGAAGACAATTCTTCTCATGAGCTGAGCTTCTGCTGAATTAGCAGGGTATGCCAGAGCCTGAATAAATTTTTACAAACCTGAACAAGTCACACTATTTATTTCTTTAAAGAACACAAATTTCCTTTAGGTCTCTGTCATAAGCCATAAGAAGTATTATTATAATAATAATATATTTGTCAATAATAATCAGTGCAGAACAACCAGAAAGCGGTCACAAAGGTGAGACCTTCCTAGTCACCTCACAGGTGCTAGTTCAGAAGGCACATGCCAATGAAATTAAGCCTTTCTTTTAATGTTATGCCAACTCTGTTGACTTTCATAATTAAAAAAATATGTAAGGTAAGACCTAATTCAAGTTTATGTACATCTAAACATGAAAACAGACAATGTAAGTGCATATGCTCCTTTAAGGAACATCTGATATGCCGTAAGTATTAATATATAAACTTAGATCATGTTAATTATTGCAATACTCCTTCATGGTTCAAAATGAGCTTGATCTGAAATTGAAACAGTTTTAAACAAGCATTTTAACCATGAATACCTGAAAATAAACATCTTTGCAGTGTAAAAAAGTTGGAGACTATACAGCCGGTTCGAGTGGCTGGTTATCATCTGAACTCGAAAGAGAACAATGCGACTTTCAAAAACCCTCATGCAAGTTTTCTCAGGCTGCATGCTACAAAGTACAGTTGCCAAAAGACCTCTGAAGAGCCCTTTATTCCCCTCTTCTAAGGCTTCTATGCAGCTGAGCAGTCTGTTGAACACTTGGTTTCCAACATTTTCCTCTTTGTTCAGAATTAAGTAAAGGGAAAAACATCTACTAAGGTTCTAAAATAAGAACTCCCCAGGGAATAAGTCATTTAATGAAATAAACAAACAAACTTTCTATACTTCATTTCTAAGTCATAAAATTTTTCCAGATTGTTTTCCTGTCAAATGTTTTTAATATGAATGATTAGGAATTAAAGGAATTAAACAAATAAAAAAAATAAAAAAATTCCAGCTTCCTTTGCCCAGAGACATATGTAGCAACCACTTCCATGGGACAGCCAGTTATCATATGGATAAAGCCCTTTGCCAATGAACTTGTAAATATTATCTTTAATAATTTCTCCAAGATCCTTTTAAAAATACAGCACGATAACACAGTAACTAAAACAAAATAGTGAATTCTGACACTTCTTATCATACCAAACATAGCCACATACTGTATTTTCCTGCCTGAACTGTGTATGATAAATTACAAGACCTTAACTCTGTGGTATATGAATTTTCAAACCTACTCTCTCACATTTCACTCCTACAGTTAAAATGTGAATTCTTTGATTATGTGACATACCTTATAAAGTGAAGGGAACTGCACTGAATTCATTATATACGAGTGTGAAACTATCTAAGATGGGATGTTTGTTTCTTTCACATCTCTAACCTGATGCTGTAAACCACAATACTTGGGGCCAAAGTATTTTATTATCCAAGCTGGATAGACTGTATGGTGCTGATACATAGAATGGTTAGGGTTGGAAATAATAAACAACATGCAGCTGTTTCAACTTGTAATTTCAGGAAATCTGGGATTTTTTTTTTTTTCAGAAAGAAAGTTCATTATCAATTTGTTTAAGAGCCCCACATGGGAGTCCACACTGCCACTGGAGAATGCTTAGAAAAACCCATGCTCGAGCAGCCTGAAGGTCAGTGAACCACCTGGTCACAGACAAGGAGGTCTGCTCTCAAACACAGGCAGTGCTGCTGCTTTTGTGGCTGGTTTTGCCAGCCTGACAGGCAGTTCCCTCTGACATTTATTGGTGAAACAACCTGAATAAAAGCACCATATCATGCAGCACTGGCAGCAAGCACTCAGAGCAGGAGACTCCTTGGGGCAGTAGAGCAGGGGAAGCCTGAGTGCAGGAATGACCAAAGTGAGGGAAGAGAAGATGAAGGGCTGAGGAAACCTATGCAACATGGCAAGACTCACCAAGGAGAAGGAGCACAAAGAATAGGAGCTTTGGTGACAACTGCAGAGACAGTCAGAAAGGTCAGGGAGAGAAAAGTTATAGCAGTTCAGACTGAAGCATAAGAAAGGACAGAAGAAGCATTTTGCAAAACAGAAGAAGGTAGAAGATCTGCGAATTTGGCAAATAGAACTCAAGGCATATGAAGAGTAAGAAACGACCAATTAAGAAAAAGCCCTTATAATAGCAACACAATTCTAAAGTTTTGAAATGGTTCCTTTTAAAAAATCTTGCAGTCTGCTTTCACTCTAGATAATACTGAAGACCAGTGGTATGACATGAGTGACTTTTCTTAAATGGAAACTAGAACTTGACTTCATACAGTGCCTTTCATACTTAGTGTGTAACAAATTGCTTTAAATACTGGCAGGCAAGCAGCCATTATGCACTCAAGAGCTCATACATAATAATATTTAGCATTTTTATAGTGCTTTTCATCCTCGAAGTACTTTACAAACAACTCATTAATCTCAACCAACGCACCTGCAAGGTAGATAAATATCTGCATTGTAGGTGGAGAAAGATACAGAATGTTCAGAGGCTTGCCCAAGTCCATGCATACCATCAGCCCCAAAATCCCTAGCGCCTGTCTCCTAGTCCCATGAGGGACATGAGCCCCACTCTGTGTTGATATCATGCCTTCTCTTTGGCCACACAGCTGCAGAACTTTTACTGTGAGGACCACAGCAGACTAGCAGGAAAGGCTCCCATTTCGGAAGAAGGCAAGCTCTCAAGGACAGCTCTCAGAAGAACCACCAAGTCCAGGAAGTAGAAAGTCCACAAGACACTATGGTAAGATGATGCAGGAAACTGATTTGCAACTGAGCAGTGAGCTGAGAAAGTCTCTGTGCTGGCAAAAGCCTCTCTCCCTTATTTATTTTGTGAACTTCTGTACAGTGTCCAGGGCAGGAGATTTCTACATTGCAGACAACAGTAACCTGATGCCTGTGGCCTCCGAGTACTGCTAGGATGCAAGCAAATAATTTCAGCTTCAATACTCAGGCATTCTCTAACAATCAAAACCTTGGAATGAACTTTGTCTAGCAAAAGCAGTAGCTCTCCTTTGCTAGTGACTGGAAAAAAAGCCTTAATGTGATTATACTACATGATTGTACTTTTACCTTTTTGAGGCCTAAAAAGATATGACAAGATTCTTTCTCATGCTTTTTTTTTTTTTTTTTTGGCAACAAACAAACTAGATGATCCTAAGGTCCTTTCCAATCCTAACTAGTCTATGATTCTATGAAACAAGCAAACAAAAAAATCCCCCAAACTTACTCAGAAATACAAGGATCATCAACCTTATGCAGACAAGAAGCCTGAAAGATATGAACAATACAATACCTGTACTGCACTACAGATGAGCTTATATTTCCGTATAAGGCAAAAAAGAATAATAAATTGTTAATAATGACATCTTTATTTCAGATGTTTATTAGTCAGTAGATTTAAATAAGTAAAACTGAGCATCCTTATCTACTCAGTTTTCACACTCATGAACCCAGGGCTCTACAAGTTCTCCAGCCACTGTAGCTCCTTCCAGGGTAAGCATTTATTTTTCTAAACATGAGCTAAGTCAGAAAAACTGTTACAATAACAGAAAAACAAACAATAGTGGAAGGCAAATTTTTCCTCATGTTTTCTTAAGGAAGCAAGGAAAAAAGTCTCTCTACAAGTAATGGTATAACATGTTAGTTGCGTAAACATGAGCAGTAAAAGATAAATGAGAACAGCAAAGATGTATGCGGCTAAAAAGAGTAACTAACATGTTCCTTTTGCCTCTCTTGTTGACCTGGACATAAAAGCTGCAGTAGGAAGGAAGAAGTGGCTTTTAGTTACTCTTCTCCATCTTCATTTTTTAAGTTTACAAAAGGAAAAAAACCTACGTGACACAAACCAAAACAACATGAAGAAATAGCTCTTGTGCATTAAGCAGAAACTACATGTTCCCCACATTTACAAGAATTTGAAGATTATTTCAGCGGAATTGTGTCTGACTGCCAACTTGATGCTTTTAAAAACAAGAGTCAAACTTACAACTCCTGATGAAAAATAAAGACATATCAGAGCAAACTAAAATGTACCAGAAATGCCATTACATTTAATTACACTGAACACAAACATTCACTCTGCATTCATAAAAAAATATCTAAAACCATTTTTTACATTAAAAAAAAAATCCACCTGCTTACATTCTGCAGCTAAAACAATGGACAATGTTTACATAGCGCAGGTTTTCCAACAGAATGAAACAAATTAAAGGGAAGCATGCAAGAACAATATTAAAATATGCAACTGTATCCATTAAACTCTGGAAGCATGAAAATGACAGTGTAGTAAAAAAAAACCCAACAATGTAACACTTTTTGCTATTTTGTTTAATAACTTGTCACTGTATTTGTAAGCAGCAATCAAGAGATGTCATAGTAACTTCTCTTGCTACCTGCGCTCTTGCTTGCCACTGCTTCTGTTTGCTGTCTAGGATAAAAATAATCTTCTATTCTAATTATCATCAAACTAATACCAGATTTTACTTGTGGTGAGGTACACTACACAGCAGTACAAGGTGATACTATAGAAAAAAACAACAAAGATACTTCAGAAAACAAGAGCCCAGGACCGAACAGTTTTCTTTCAATTCCCTTGGGAACTGTGGTACTACAGGTCTTGGATTCCTGGGCAGAGAGGATCCTTTTCATCACTTACAGCAGTTCCTCTGGGCCTAAGTCCAGGTAGACTGCTTGTCTAAACTTGATGAAATATAGGCGCCATCAGGTAACAGCAGTGGCCAGGGAGACTCCAGAAATATGTAACTGAAAACTAAAACATGAAATTAAAACACTGCTGTAGCCACAGACTCTGTCTACAGGATGCAGTAACTGTAAGGCAGAGAGTGTACAACGTACAGACTGCTGCAGACATATGTTCTCTTGGTTTTTCACCTAACATGAAAGTTAGACCAGACACACAAGTATATCTTAACACTGATTTTAAATAGAAATACTTCAGAAAGAGACCACATCGACAAATGCACATGGTTCAAACCGGCACAACACCAAAAAAATAATGAAAGCAATTGCTTTGTAACCCACTTCCCCCCCCTTGTCATTACTTAAAAACATTAATTAAATTTTAATGCTAAGAAATATTGCTAGATCAACAGCACTGGGGTGTGGTGTCTAGAAGCACTGCAAGCTATCCAGGGTTGGCATATCATCACATCAAACTGTCAAAAAGGCAGAAAGTCTCTCTTGCCAGATGTGCATTTCCAAGTGCTATAGGAATGTGCTCATTTGGGAGTAGGTGAGAAGGAAGGACAAATGAAAGCAACAACAAAAAAAAAATAAAAAAAAAGGAGGGAAAATGATACAATCCTGAATGGAGAAGATCATTGTAACCAGCAGTTCTACAGGTAGTTTTAGCACAATAAAGGCTTTTTAAAGACATGACCAAGCAGTATAGAATATTTTCTTGGTAACCTCAACCTTACACTCCAACTCTAGCTATATATAACACACAAGAAATGAAAGGAAGTATGCCAGACTTGCATGCCAGACTTCCTAAACTTCAGTTTGGTTTCTCTAGAACAGAGAGAGAACACCCACAACACACAATTCAAAAACTCTACAGACATGTGATGCACTGGTTTTATGTACGCCTCAAATCCAGCTTCTCATCTAAGTTGAGTAATTCAGTGCAAAAAACTTGAGTAAAAGAAATTCAGTATCTAAATCTAGAAAGCCATTTCACATATGTCCACTGTTAAACTCTGTGTTAGTCTAGTAGCTTAGGAGCAGCAAGCATTAGGGCAGCTGCAGGCTCCATTTCATCCTGTTGATGCCAAGCTGCCATGAGACCCTCCACAAATTATTCTGTCGGCACTACAGTTTCTCCATCTATCAGCTCCTGCCCATGATTTCAGTCCCTTTTGTCTGCCATAGCTACCTGCACTGCAAACTCTCAGGGGCAAAAAGTGTTATATTATATGCTCATAAGGCATCTGATCCTGCAATTTTGGATAGTGGAGCTATCTGCTCTAAAAACCAATATATTTCACAATTCGAGGTCCAGAATCTATTTAGGGATGATTCAACTCTCCATTCTTTCTCTTCAAATCCTATATACTACAGTAAAGAAGCTTGAAGACAGTCAGAGACCTGTGATATACTCTACCACTATCCCTGATGTTTTAAGTAAAAGAACATGCAAGGACCAAGAAGCCGAAGACTTCACTTGCAGCTTGATCCTGTACAGGCTCAACAGGGTCATCTTCTGGTGTAGATTTTAAGAGCCTGTACTTTCCTTTTTTTGTTTAATTTAACCCTCAGAGACTGTGAATTGGCATTATTTCATTGATTTGCTGTACAAGTATAGAAGAGGTTAAATCAGCTACTTGATTATTTGCAGAGCAACACTAAGATTTGCATGTTGGTAGACACTGTGTTTGTGAGCTTGAAAAGACCCACCCCTTCACCAAGTGACAAAGTTTGCCTTTTATGCTGCCCAAAGCCAGCACTGAACTGCACCTCTGGAATTAAAATTACAGATGTGATTTTCTCTTTCAGACTTTCCACCCTATTATGGTATTATGTTGAGCTTTTGTTTTTATACCTGAAGCCACATAAGGAATCACCACATGAGGACAATGGCCTCTGGCAGGCAACACAGGAGTTGTGCATGCAAATATGGAACATTCCTTTTCACGGACTTCTCCACATTTAACTCTGAAGACTGAGAGTACACTGTAAAACCCACTTTGGAAACATGGCTGCAAGCAAAATCCCTAAGACAGGGAATCCCACTTTTTTGGTAGAGGCCTTCCCAGAGACTTCTGGTATTTTCCTTCAGGGTCAATAACCTACACACGCAGCTGGACACCAGCCCTTACAGCAAATTACTATACCAGGCAGTGACCTGCTTGCAGGTGGTGGAAAAGTATCAGAGTTCTGCGATGGGAATAGAAAGAGGGAAAGGTCCAGATGAGCTTTAAGGAAAACTCAAATGAAGTGATACCTGTGAAATATGTGTTCAATTTTGCTTGAAGGGTTACAGCTAGACTTACCTCACTTCTGATATTTAAAATTGTACCTGTCCAATATATTTATCAGACTAAGAACTGGCATATAGGACACTGCCTGGGACTTGACCACCACAGAGCAGAGAAAGCATTAACAAAAGGCTGAAACTAAGTACTCTTCAGGAATCTGTCATGAATTTTGTCTCTACACGGATTTCAGTTGTAACTGAAATGGTGATTCTCCAGCACCAGGTCAATGGGCACCTTCCTACAATGAAGAAAGGATTTTTTACATACTGGAACAAACGTCTATGTGATGTTGTTCATGTGGCAGAAAACACTAGCAATTAAGAACAAGCAGGTAATGCCTAACATCACTTACACAATCACTTAGATGTAACCACACATATAAATGCTGCTGCTTTATAAGCCATCCTCCATCCTGCATCAAACCTAACTGGGGAACTGCTGACCTAACACAGCCTCCACGGTGGTGGCTGGTTTTCAGGTAGATCAACAAGTTGATCCAATTCACACCATGTCTGCTAATGACTTTCCCTTGTTTAGAGGCAATCTTAGCTAATGCTGATTGAGAAACCTAAACTCAGGGAGAAACCACACCCTACAAATCCACCCACAGCCAGAAGTGATAGATCTTGTCAGAACAAAGGCAGTGTGTGCTGCCAATACATTACCTCTCAACTGAGAGAACAATTAAACACTTTATCGAAAAGGGAGTATTTTTTTTTCTTGTGTTTCAAACCATGAAAGTGCATGTCTCCCACAAAATTACTCATTGCTGCACTGTTGAAATGGGAATAATTCCTTGTCTGCCCGACTATTTTCAAGACAGGGATAAAGCTACCTTAGGATAATTTGAAAAATGTTAAAAGTGTACTACAACTAAATGGTTTGAACTTCCACTGTGCATCATTTGCAGCTGATAACGCTAATGTTAAATTCTGGAGACACGAGTCTGCCTACAAATTAATGGAAAATATGAATTAATATTTTCTTCCAGCTAATTGCTCATATATTGCACAGTGCAGCCAAGCATCACTTGATCTTGAAAACTCTCCCATCAAAGTTTTCAATCACTTTTTCTGTTTGCCAAAAAACCTCAGGATTACAGGATATATGTTATTATCAGTCTGGAATACCAGGAAATGTTTAGCCAGGTCTCCCCAAAACTGTTATCTGCATATGTATGGTTAATTTTTTAAAAACATCAGCTTAGAAATACTGGAAATTACCATAAGTAAGGATTATTTCTTTTTTAGTTGTATGTGTCTAAGTTTCTTTTTAATGGTGATGAAGATATGAAGAGTTTCAGCACTTGAATATTAATAGTGCTAAGATTTTTATGATTAATTTGTAACATGAGAATAATCTTATATATGTTGATGTTTATGGTTATACACTTATCAAAGGGCAATCTACAACACATTTTAACAAATAAATGTAACTCCTAATTCCAAATGCATCATCAAAAAGGGAGAAACAGATTGATTCAGTGGCATGAATCAATCTGTTAAAAAATCTGCCATGCGTGCTTTGATTCCAGAAAAAAATCTACCATATTTGAAGCACTTTGTTAAAGTGTTCTTAACAGTTTTGAAAAGTTTGCATTTCATGATATCATGAGCATTATCAAGGGCTGCGGACTAACAAAATGCAAGATACGGACCATGTGTATCAGAAACACTGTTAAGCAAAATCTTCGGTAAAGTTTTCATGGATGACTCAAGAAACGGGACTCTCATATTAGATAGTCTATCTGTCTAATGCTCTATCTTCAAACCCAAATTCACAGTTTTTTAAGTTGGGTTGAATGTTTCATTTTGGCTCCAATTCCAATGCAGGTTCCTGTTTTTGCAGAATGCACAAACTGGCTAAATATTGATAATGATAAAGATTATCTGCAAATTACAGTTAAGGTAATGGAAATTAAATGTTCCTAAAATACAGTTTGATACCTTATTTTTCACAGGCGTGTCCCCTGCTTCCACAAGGACCAGTTGGCAGCCTCAGATCCATCCATGAAACATCTGATGAATTCTGGATAATAAGTATTTCATGAACAAAAGTAAAATACAAAAAGTAGGAAACTAAGCACATTGGGGGAAAGATGCCTCAACTCAGTTGTGATACTGATTTTGCTAACTATTCAGAAAGATGCCGGATTCCCTTTAGCAGACTGTGTGGGCAAGGAGATGACATGTCAGCAAGTACAGTTCCTGCCTATGGAGGAAGTGGGTTAGCAACAGTAACAGGATACCAGAAACTGCTGCAAATAAAGATTCCAGAGAATTAAGACAGTCCTCTTCCCTTGCAGAAGAGGACTTGGTGGAAACAGCAACAGTTTTTGAATAGGTATTATTTATTAAGTAACTGATTTGATCCTGACCATGTTTCTGGAAATCAAAAGGCCAAATGAGATCTGAAGAGACTTACAGCAGGCACTTTATTTATTATTTAACCACCTCCCAGCTGGAGAATCCATAGCACGTTTCTGTACACTAACATGAGAGTTCAACACAAACAGTAATTTAAAACTTGCCTACCAGTTTTACCATGTTAAATGGCAAAGCCATGTCTGACCACAAAGAAAAGCACAACATAAAATTATATGTACATAATCTAGCTAAAGGATGCAAACTAAAACACTTCCTATTGCCTCAGTCATTTGTCTCAGTCATATTCCTTCAGCTATTAGTCCACTCTCTGCAGGGTTGTCCTGGGTTCAGCAGCAGCAGTAATTTTTTTTTTCTCCTTTGTAGTAGCTGGTGTAGTGTTGTGTTTTTGACTTTTGGCTTGGGAACAGCGCTGATAACACCAGTGTTTATAGTTACAGTTTAGAATGTTTTGGTTTGACCAAGGACTTTCTGAGTC
>JASSUY010038850.1:74751-86989 GCA_032466535.1 Forpus xanthops
TTGTTTCAGTTATTCTCCCCATTTGGCCCCCCCCCCCCCCCCCTGAAGTGGGGGAGAAGAAGGTAGGAGGAGTGAGTGGCCAGGCAGAGTGATTTACGGCTTAAACCACAACAAGGGTCCAAACTACTATTTCCAACTTCTGTTATGCTTCAGAATAGTTTGATCATTTTCATACAAATACCCCACTGGAGAAGAATTTATTATTCCTTTGAAATACCCAATTTTGCTGAGACTATGAAGTATAGACAACACATGACTATGCATTACTGACAAGACCAGTGACCAGACTTGTGATGTATTATTGGTCAAAGTAAGGTCCAAGTTATATGGTCCAAGTAAGAATTCATTTTAATTGAAAAAAAAAAAAAAAAAAAGGCTGATTTCTAACAAGATTCAGCACTTGCAGGCAAACTTGGAATTGTGAGACTTTGAAGCTCTAGTGCAACAAAATAAAACTCTGGTGATGTGCCCCTTCTTTTTTTCTTTAAAAGGTTTAAAATCACATTTATGTCTCTCCTCTTCATTTTATTAACAGAGGGGGACAGAATAACATACTCAGAAAAACTTTGAAAACATTCATTCCTAAAAGTCTCTGCATCCACAGAAGTATCCCACAACATCTTACATACTGTGATGTTGGAGACAGCTATAGCTTCTACCTGAGAGCAAGTTTTCAGGTTTACTGGTACCTGTTTAGGAGCCAGTATATGAATTCCCAGGTCTGCAAGAGGCTTAACAAGGCAGTGTACAAGCAAATGGACAGTCTGGGGACACAGACTATATTTAAGAGCTGTATCATACAGTCAGTCCACAGTAACCTGCCTTTTAAAGTCTGGCCAATAATAGGTCAGATAGATTATTACAGAATACTTATTCGTTGTTACAGACAGGGAAGCAAGATGAGAAATCAGTGATATCAGTGTTTAACAGAGTAAGTAATTCATTTTACAAGACACGTCTTCTCATCAGTTATTTCCCTGTGGCTCAAAGCCCTGAAACTTCATGACAAGAAATTAGGGGCTTCTACTCTACAGTAATTTTCCTGCCTAAAATGAATAAATCAGTAAGAGACTACTGCGCCTTAAACCATCTAAGCTGCATTTGTAGACATGCAGTTCTTTGATGGCTTCTACTTTATTTTATTACCAATGAAGTATCACAGACGCAATTATTATAATACTTGTCATAATATGT
This sequence comes from Forpus xanthops, assembly GCA_032466535.1. Taxonomy (NCBI): domain Eukaryota; kingdom Metazoa; phylum Chordata; class Aves; order Psittaciformes; family Psittacidae; genus Forpus; species Forpus xanthops. The sequence goes on from JASSUY010038850.1 coordinate 75,946, forward strand.
AATTACACCATTTACAAGCCGATGTATCACCATATAACCCCTACTATTTCTAAGTACAAGTGGTAACTTGATGCCCCATGACATGACACATCAATGCAAGGCATCTGTGTTCTGGATGTTTCTTAGTTTTCTTTTACAAAATGATGAACGTAACTCATACTTCTATGCATCACCTGTGCAACTCTTTCAAACACTCTTTAAGAAAGGGTAGCAGTCAAAATGCAGCTCGATCCACTGCAAAGCCATTCTGAAATGCAGTGTTTGGGCATACAGAGTTTCATAAAGGCCACTCACTTTTACAAAGCTTCACCACGGGTTGATAGTGTTGCAATTCTGACACTAAAAAGGCAGGCACTACTCAAATAAATTCCTGATACACTTACCAAAAAGGCACAAACTGTCTTTTTAGCTTCCTATCATCTTTAATTCAACTTATTTTTTAAATATAATAAAGACTTTTTAGGCTAGCCTATGTCCTGATATGAGGACTACATATTTAACCAGTACGCAAACTTCCAAGAGCTCTGCTGTTCAAATGCACTTATCTAGGCACAGTTCTATAATAAAGTAAGCTTTCATTTCATGACTTGTAAAAACAAAGCATGAGAAATGTGAAAAAAATACCACAAAAGAGCATAAAGAAGTCATTTTCATTCACTTTAGGTAGAATAGATTCCCTTAGGTGAACAGAAATCTAATTCAAATTACTTCTTTTGGTATTTGCAAATTAAATTATACTGAACTGTCCAATACAGGGAAAATTTGATTTAGTTTAATCAGTTTCGTCTGAACCATGAGTTTTGCTTTTTCTTCTGGAAATGCATATCCACTAGGGGAGCTGAATAGGTTTAATGCCTGAAGAGAAGGTATGCAGGCTTACCAAATTTAAATGGCTTTTAGCTGGTTGACAGACATGGGTTTTCTAGGTGTGGGCAGGGCTGGAGGTGGTGGTAGGGCATGGACACATGACCAAAACAATATTTGGAAAAAAAAGGTTGCAGACACACAAATGCTGAAGCAAACAATGAAGAACAGTATGAAGCTGCACATTAAATTTTGATTCATTTGAGATTCAAACAAAAAAATAATAATTTGCATGGTACTATATGTGGAAAAAATGTGATTGGAACTTGATGATCTTAAGGTCCCTTCCAACCCTAACTATTCTATGATTCCAAGATTCCATTCCACACATGTGAAAGAGTGGAAGTTTTTGACAACTGTTAGAAACAAAGTACATAGGAGACTCGGAAGGCCGAATGGCACAGAAGTCAACTGATGCTCAGATTCCAAGAGTCCAGTCAGATTAAAATTTCCTTAAGGATATGAGCCTCCACCACTGAAATAAAAAATAATGTGGCACTTCTGCCCTGCAACATTCAAGAGTGACTATGAAGAAAAAGCCTTTTATGTTTCCCAGTGTTTTTTCAAGACTGTTGGATAGAATAAAAAATAAAAGTACAGTGGAAGATCAGAATCAGCAACATTAAAAAAACAGACTGAAATTTTGTTATGCCAGCTGCAATATTGTGCTTTAGCTGAAAGCACACAACATTCAGTTTAATGTTTAAGTTAAAGCTAATCTTGGATCACTCTTTCCTGTATTACTACACTAAGTATTTAACAGTCTTTAAATAAATAAATAACCATGCACCTTTCATCGAGATCATTGTGAGGCATTTCCTTCTGTTCACACATTTAAGGTTTTACAATGGGAACTAAAAAGAAACACTCAGAATGGCAAGGCCCAAAGAGCTTCCAATCTTATTTCACATGCGACAATAAAACTCTGAGGGGAAGGGCTGAGGTAAATAACATTGCACCAATAAGATAATGCGTTTTTCAGCCAAGTACAACATGTTGTACAACTGTTCTTGTGTATTATTTAAGTCAATAAGACACATGGGAGCGACTGGCTTGTGGAAGGTTAGGTGGTAGAAAGGGTGCTGTTAGGAGGACCTCAGAGCCTGAGGGGTAATGGCACTTGGAAAAGCCATTCCGTACACTGACATGCCAACACGTAAGCTCTGCAGTTGAGCGGGCTGGGAGAAGAAACTTGTGGTGTACTTACGTCCGATTACTTTTTCTGCCCAACATTTAAGTTGCAAGTGCAACGATTACCGCCACAGAACGAGATCAAACTCCTCCTGCAGGCTGCCCGCGGTGCACGGCCTCGGGCCGTGCCTCCCCACGACTGGGACAGCTCGGGCCGCTGAGAACAGACCGGCCTCAGCGCCAAGCAAGAGCGAGGCCGCGCAGCTGCGACTCCCCAGGCCACACGCCCCTCCCTCCCCGGGACAGCCCGCGCTGCCCCCGGGAGGCGCGGCGATCTCCACCGTCCCTCTATTCCAAAGCAAGCCCTGCCTCTACAGCAAGCGGGGAGGGCGGAAGAGGGGAGGGCAAAGCAAAGCGCGGAGCCGGGCCCGCGCTTTCTCATACACAGCCCCCCCCGCTGCTGCAGCGGCGGTGCGCACTCACCTCCGCCCCTCAGCACGCTGACAGCCCTGGGCGCCGCCATCTTGCCCACGTCAGGCAGGGTCACGTGGGGCGGTGAGCCGGGCGGGCTGGAGGAAGCCCGGGGTTCCTCTGGGGGTGTCGGGGTGAGCTGGGCAGCGGCGAGGACGGCGCCCGCGAGCAGGCGGGGCCGTCTGCACTCAGCCCTTTCCTGCTGCCCGTACAGCTCGGTGGGCTCGGGGCCCGGCCCTGCCCTGCCGCTCCTCGGCCGTGGCAGCGGGGCGGGAGCGCCCTCTTCCCGCCCTTCCACGTGCAAGAGCTGAAGGGCTCTGAGCAGAACGCGGGGCACCGGGGTCGCGGGAGGCTACCTGCAGCTGTCGTTAGTGGTAGGGTATTGGGGACCCTCAGGGTGCCATTCACCTCGGGTGATGATGAAATGCCCGTGGATGTGGTCCGCATCCCGCCCTCGGCTCTGTATGTAACGCGGCTGGCAGGCTTGCATACGGTCCTGCCACCCGCCAGGGACACGGCTGTGACAGCGCTTCTCGCAGCGGGACTATCTCAGAGTTGCAATTACGCTATTCCACGAGGGCTGGAGGCAGCTCACCATTTGTTTCCCCTAAAAAATAGAACAAAAAGACAACCAAAACTTGGTTTTGTACTTTTGTGAACGAACAGATGAGCTGCGCTTAATGAACTGTTTGCTGTTGTATTTTGCTAGGCAAAAACGAAGGTTAAAGCTAGAACCTCAAAACCCCAATGTTTTCCCAGCTAAATTCATTGTTTCACCTGCACAGCCAGACTTCATGCATTTAGAAAAGATAGAAGAGAGCAAAACTTTAAGCCACAGCAGCACCTTTCCAACCTTTTTCAGTACAGGCGTAACCTTACCTTAAAGAAGTACTTCAAGATTATCTTACAGGATGGTGGTGTAGTAGGTTTCATTTGCAGTCTAAAAAACAAACTAAGCTCCTAATGTTCATTTACCATTTTTATTTCCCACCATTTTGTTTCCTTGCCTGCATTTGACTTGCCTGTATGAACAATTCAACACAGTCTTAAATTATGTTCTCAATTTTGATTGATAAGAGGTTGAGAAACACTGTTACAGGACATAAATCCAGCAGCTGGCAGGCAGAGACTAACCCTAAAGTAATCAAATCACTGAATGACAGAATTAATACAATGTGTTAGGGTAGTGGTTGCTAGAGGGAAGAAACCAAAATGTAGCAGTAAACCAAGTAGCGTAATTTCCTGCATGCTCACACATGTGTAATGATTTTTGCATCCTTACATGCACGCAGGTGCACACACGCAATGGTAACCTGTGAGAGAAGTCGTTAAATTCTCAAATGGGAACAGAGGCTGACCATTTATCTCCAGATTTATCTCCTGGCACAGCCATCTGTAGTTTTTAACTTCACATGTACAGATTTTCTAATTCAGTTAACAAGAATAGACTCAAAGCCCATGGCATATAGGAAGGCTGGTGTTATTTACCTTCTGTACTCTGGAAAAAACTCCAAAAGCATATGAACTTAGAAGTTACACAGCAAGTATTTATGCCTTTAAGGAGCAAATTCCAAGAGCTCTCTGACTGAAAAAAACATTCTGTGATCCCCTCTGTGATCCTATACAGACATCACTAGTGACAGCGCATTACTTTATCAGCTGCCACAGCATTGTAGGCAGCCTATCATATAGCTTATATCCAGACCAATTAGTTATTTAAAGATCGATACTTTGCACTGCCTTAGAAAAAAATAAAACAATCCATGCCTAACAGCTGCATTCTGCGCTGACATGCTGCATCGTCGTTATCCAGAGAGCAGAGAATAACAGGATTTTAGCAGGAGAAAAATAGTTAGAAGTAAACAAAAAAACAGCACTTCTAAATTGCCCAGTTACACTTCATGAGCATCACTGCCCACTGGTGAGAGGTATGCATACTTTTCGTTTGCAGGTCAGAAATGTGCATGTCTTCACCTTGTTCCCAATTCCACAACATGGTATGGTCTTTCAGGAGTTTGAATCTCATCAGGCATCATTTTATCTTATTTTCTATATGGGCAAGGCTTTAGGAGTGCAGGTACCCAACCATTGGTTCTCTAACAATGACGTACAGCATAAAGCAATCTCACATAAGTAACTACATGTATGCTGGAGTAGGTATGCTTGAGTATGCCTAAAGAGAACAGCACACTCCACATAAAAGTAGCCATGTCTGATGAGCAATACACTATCTTTTACTGAATTGTTACTAAGAGAAATGAAGTGCTCTAAGGTAGTAGCATAGTCTCTCTTACCTTTCTTATGTGAGTCAGTAAGTATTTCCTACTCTGTGGAATGCAGCCACTGTTAAAGAAATTAAAGTGAATGCTTGGGTTTTGTCTGCAGCCAGAAGACCAGAATTCCATATTGTAACAGTCTGAAAACTGGTTGATGGTATAACAAAATGCAGGAACCAGACTGTATTAGTTCTGCTGCCACCACTTTTGTAATTACCTTGTTCTTAAGTGTCAGGTTATTTCACAAATACTTGTAGGTATGTGCTATCAGTTAGACTGGAACAATTTCTTTTGCATATCAGAAACAAAGAGTGGGTCGATCAAATTACAGTCGATTACATTGAAAGAGAACTGTGTAATTTTTGCAGTCACTGGATGAATCTTAAACCTAACAACCATCATTATTCAGTAGTCTCTAATTTATGGTTAGATGCAGGTTTTCTCCTTTTACTAAAAAATATAAATAACAGATACAGGTTTGTTAGGAGCTTTACACCAGTAAAATCAGGATGAATATCTCAGAGAGATACACCATATCCTAACATAGCAAACCTGAAAAATCATACTCTGCCACATCTAAGTTCTGTCGCCAGAAGAAAATACATCACTTTTCCCTCATGTATATAGTTGCCTTTTGCTCACATTTGGCAAATCCTCTGAAACGTTTAAGACAGACAGTGATGTCTCAACCTGTCCTGAGCTTCAGGTTGAGAGGCAGCTTTGGAGAAATCACTTTTCAGCCCAGGGTCTTTTGAACACATCTGTGTGTTATGTCCTTCAAGGAGGGTCTGTCACACCCCATCTCACTTACATTGGCTCTGAGTTGTTGGAGTCAGCATGTTCGAAATGTACAATCTCAACTTTATCTCTGCCCAATGTTGGTCAGGCTGATTTAAAAATAAGCAAAAGATGTGTTAAGGAAGACATAAAACTAGGCTTCTAGAAGCAAATTTGAAAGCAGCCTGTAACAGTCTACAAAAACCAGTAATGCCTTATGCATACATGAAATCTACATAGAGCAAAATAGAAACATACTTCTAGTTTAATTATAGCAGTTGGTTACTTCTGGCATGAGGCTTTCCTAAGATTGCCTTAAAAGCCGATTTAGTTCCACAGCAGTTTTTTGCTGATGAGGCTGGTGCTATTTGGGTCCTGCTGTAATCACAGGTGTCCTTTTTTCATCACTGGTGTTCACCTGATCCACAGTAAGATAGCTTGGGGTCCTGAACTTGTGAAAAACCCAAAGCCTCCTACATCAGTGATACAAAATATATATAATCTAAGCTACACCAAAGTGTTATATCACTATCTAGGGAAAGTGAAATGACATATTCACTGTCCCTATCATATTAAATTCATTCTAGGCAAAGATTTCATCTTTTCCATGAAACTATGAAAGTTTTGAAAACATGAACACCCCATGCAGCTCTGAGGAAGGCTTCACTGGAAGAAAGAGAAGCATTTAAAACCAGCAGCTATTGAACATGGAACGTCTCCCTTATTGCTGTACCATTCAGAAACAAAAAAGGGGATGCCAAGCTCTTCTCATTGATCTAGATTTCCTTTACATTTTCTCTCTTCAGCTCAAACTGTGCAACCATAAATGGAGCACATACCTCCTATATGAGTGTTTACAGCATTACATGCTCTTTATTTACTAAAGAAAGAAGTCAGTGCCAACATAAAAAAAAAAAAAAATAAATCACCAGTTCACACTACTGCTCCTTCTATACAGATTTTTCTGTAATGGCAAAGGGGGAATTCTGAAACATTCTTCCCAAGGCTTTGTCTCCATCATGTCATTACCTGAGATTCATTAATTTGGATGGAAGTCTTATCTCTGAAATGAGCTTTGAAGAGTGGAAGGAGGACACTGTTTTTCCCTCTTTTCTTTTTGTTTCTGTACTCTGGAGAATTACAAGTACTTTGAACATGGAAATCTGGAAATCGCTAGATTAATGACCCTTTTTACATTAGCTTGTACTAGGTCTAAAAGAAAGCTCAGACCACAGACTCTGCAGTCCTGTTTCTTGCAGTGCCTGATACTGAAGGCTTTAGCATAAGGTACAAAGAACCTAGTAAGCATGTTTGAGTTTAAGTTGTTATTTGCATTATTTTTCTTTTTTCATTGTAAAAAAAGGTCTGAGTGATAGGGTGGGCAAGCCCATTCCTACAATTTTCCCTCTATAGTTACAAGCTAGTGTATCTTGGCAGATAGCACACCCAGCCTGCACAGAACTTGCATTTATTTGTATTACTTTGTATAAAAGCCTTCCATTTTTACTGGTTGCACTAAATTTTTAGCCCCACAATTCCAGATACTGCCTGGTGTGGCTAATAGCATTTGTAAATGAAATATTTTAATAGACCTTCTTAGGGTTCAGTTCAAATCTTTCTGCTCCTTTGAGAAAAAAATAGCAGCATAAAATGGATGGAAATATAGAGAGCATGGGAAAACATTCTGAATGACTTTAAGTTGCTTTTTTTTTTGAGAAAAATGGAAATATCTGCAATAGATAGTTACTTGTGAGATAGAGAATTTAATATTTTACCATGCTGGTGTTTTGTCAACTTCAAGTCCAAATTATCCTTGCAAGCAATGTTTCACAAATCAGCAGCATTAGAGAATAGTATTTTTCAATTTGAAAGCTGAGATTCCAAGTTTTTAGTTGAGAGGCTTATGAACGTAACAGGTATTTCTACCTCTAGCAGTTTGATACTGATGAAATCAGGTCAGAACTGACACCAGGAGAAAAGGTAAAATGGCAAAATATGCAACATGAGATTTTCAAGCCTTCTAGTGTCTGACAGTCATACAATATGATAAAGGAAAAGCACAAAGAGTGACAAAGAGAGACAAAAAGGAATTGAAAAAATGATCTATATAAGCAGACGTAAATCCTCTGAATAGACATTATGGGCTGCTTACTCTCCTGCTGACATTGCAGAGAGAGACAATAGACCTGCCTTGAATTGCCTAAATTGCCACATAGCAGCTTTGTGTGTTTGTTCGTAGGAGGCATGGACATTTACTGCCCAAGACACTGCTTCAGCTACACAGACCTTTATTCCTCCTGCTACAGCACTTAAAGTGTCCTTCAAATCATGCATCTTCAGGTAGCCTGCTTTTTCAGTTCTGAAACTATAGGCGTTGTGTTGCATTTCTTCAGGTTAAAAGTTGTTGAGCTAGAAGTTGTTACCTGTATCTGCAGTAGGTAACTTTTATGTTCCAAAAATACATGAAAAGAATCAGTTTGACACAGGTTCCTAAACATAAACATTTCTCAGAACTTGATCTACCTCTTGGGACAAAATCTTGGATCAGCACTGCTGACAACAGCCTTGCATGAAAAGAAAATGCTTCCACAGTTGAATTATATTCACCATTTCAGATACTCCACTGAATTTTCTTGAAGTAGATTCACTATTGCTGTGACTAAAACTGTAAATGATGAAGAGCAAACCAGCAGCTTGATGCCAGCAGCATCCACAATGACAAAATTTAAATAGACTTACAGAACATAACGTGCATTCTGAGAAGGATATTTAAATTCACAAAACTCTTTTAAATGCTGTATCAGTATGTTGTGCAAGTTTCACTTGATGATTGAGTGAAGTGACTGAATAATCTGTATTTAATCAAATGCAGAAAAAAAAAGAGTAAATAACAAACCTATAGTCTTTGCTCCTGTTAGCATGCAGTATGTCAACAGTAACAGTAGCTTCTTTAGCTTAAGAAAGCTAGGATAGCAGACAGATAGCAGTGCTTATGTCAAGATTGGCTACAACCCAGACACTGTAGCTTTTGTGCCAATTTCTGGCTGGAACAGAGATAACATATTGGAGCCTAGCTCTAACATGCCCTGGTTCAAAGGATGGAAGGTTACCCATAAGCATGGCAACGCCAGTGGAAGCATTTTCCTTGAAACCTTGGACTGCATCCTGCCACCAACTTGTCCAACTGACAAGCCTCTGCATCTGCCTCTTCAAGATGTCTACAAAAGTGGCGGCATTGGTACCATACCAGCTGCTGTGTGGAAACTGGTGTCCTCAAGCCATGCATAGTGATTACGTTTGCCCCTGTCAACATTACAACTGAAGTAAAAACTGCTGAGATGCACCATGAAGCCCTGAGTGAAGCTCTGCCTGGCAACAATGTTAAGAACATGTCTGTGAAAGATGTTTGGGTGGCAGTGTTGCTGGTGACAAGAATGATCCTCCAACGGAAGCTGCTGGTTTCACTGCACAGGTTATTATCCTAAACCACCCTAACCAAATCAGCACTGGTTAGGGTTAGGTATGGACTGCCATACTGCTCACACTGTATGCAAGTTTACTGAGCTCAAAGAGAAGATCTATGATTGTATGTTTGAACAAAAGTAACTTATATGCAAGATTAGTTTAACGTCATACCGCACCCAGGATCATTCAGCTTCAGCTATCCAATTCCTACATTCCGAACATCTAGAGTTGAAGAGGTGCTTCTAATCCTCAGTGTTCATTTGTCAGCTCACAAATCTACAAAATTAGATCCTTCCAGTATCTAATTGCAATTGTATATAGATAGCTGTTATCAGCTCAGAAGTCCTTTCTCAGCATGCAGGTCAGACAATATTAACAATATAATATACATAATAGCTATGCTATTTTCTATACTATAAGTATTTGTTTAAATATAGCCGGAGCTCCCTGTTCTTAATTACATTGCTACAGAAATAAAACCAGGAGTTACACCAAACTTAAAATTTTATAAATAGTATTAAACTTTATTTTATAAATGACTCACTGAACAGCTGGGGTTGCTGCTGTGTGTACTTCAGAGACAAGAATCCTGCAGCTCACTTGCAGGTGAAGTTTATTATCCTGTTGAAAACCATGGAACAAAATATCCAGACTAGCAAGTAAGAAAAGCTTGAGCTTTGTCTAGTAGCATCCACCAAAACCCAAGAGTTGACCAAGTGGCCAACTCTGCCACTAATGCTTAACCTGTAAAATGCAAGTTCAAACTCACCCCAGAAACTTACTGAACTAGGGAATACGATCAGCAAGCAGCAGAAGTGTCAGTAGCACTATCACTGTTTTCCAGCTGTTATACATGAGATTATTGCTTCTTTCTCTTTGCCAGTGGTAAGGATAGTCCAGACAACTTCGATCACTTCAGGCAAAGGCCGCATGGGTAATTTAATTTGCCAATGAAGGTTGTTTCAGAAAATTGGCTTAACTAACTGTAATAGATTAGAGAGTACTCACATAATCTTTCCTGGCAGCAGTGCTGCAGAAACTGCAATCTGCTGCAGGATGGCAAAGTTTTCAGATCTCCAAGAAGATGTTTATTCACATCTTTGGTCGCAAGAATTAGTAACAAAATAGTTCCTGTAAAACAGGTCACACGTTTTGCAGCTCACGGGTACATCCCAACAGCTTAGAACCTTCCCAGACCATGCTCAGCCTGAGACTGCACCTTCACCACTAAGGGAAATAGAGTCACTAGCTCACCTCTTTAGGTAGCATCAACATAAAAAAAGAAAAAAAAATCTGATAGGTTATGAAAAGATTAATCTGCCCTAATCACTGTGTGACAAAGGTTTCACTATTTAAAGAAATCAGTTTTGGCCTTTTGACTAAATATGGCAACCTTCACAACTCTAGCATCAGTCCTACAATTTCTCAGCCCTTTTGGGAGATCTTTATCACCTTGGAGTGATATGAGACAAGCCTCCTTTCCCTTCCCACATTAGGGCTGAAATGAACACATATGCCAGACTCTTCTGCTTTTTATGGCCCCCCCCAAAAAAAAAAAACCACAACTTTTGAAGAGGGAAACGACACTCAACCTCTAAGTGGGCAAACAGCCTATTAGGCAGCATTTTTTCTTGTCAGTCTTTCAGTTTCTTAAAAGGTTTAAGCTTTTTTGAGTGGCAAAAATTCAGGCAGTGTTAGCACAGACTTCCCTTGAAGCACAAAAGGCATCCTGGACCTCTGTGCAGAAACAAAATTTAAGCACAACTCTTCAGTTCTGCTTTCCCTCTTCTAGCTTATCACCAACACTGGAACAAGTTAATAAGAAATCAAAACCAACCAAACACAGAACACCACCCTAATTACCCAAATCCTACAACTTGCCTTCAGGCTTACTGCTACAATCAGGACAGGTCTTCTAAAAATTGTTATTGAGTGTAATAGACCTGGATACTTGTCATGGGTTCAGGAGCAGCAGTCATTTTTCTTTAAGTAGTAGCTGGTGAGCACTGTGTTTTGGATTTTTTGGCTTGGGAACAGTGCTGATAGCACCAGTGTTTATA
>JASSUY010038852.1:0-13088 GCA_032466535.1 Forpus xanthops
CCCATGGCAGGGGGGTTGGAACTAGATGATCTTAAGGTCCTTTCCAACCCTAACTATTCTATGATTCTATGATTCTTCTATCGACACCTGGGATACACTTCTAGTTACTGACCTCCAGCTAAACTTCGTACTGTTGATCAACACCATCAGCTCAGTGTTAAGCTCCTACTTACATGTGAACTAGTTCCTATTACTAAAGATATGATCTAAATAACATCAGGGGAAGGCAGTATCTCTCTTCTGCAGAATCATGCAAAAAAGAGCAACAGTCATAAATCACTGAAAAATAATATTTACGAAACCCTTTGAGTTGTGCATGAGTTTGCGTATTAGTGTTATGAGATATGGTGACGAAGGTATAAAAGACAATGATGCATCACCAGTGATGCATTTTTAGTCTGAGAAAGTGATTTGTCTTTCTTGCATGGGTTTTAAAATTTGCTACATATCATTTCAATAAACTGCAAATAGCACTTTAGGAATAAATCTAATAGACACATTTTTGCAGCCATAAACACTGGTTAAAATCTATTTTCAGTTACACACAAGTAACCCAAGGGGCTCTTGAATTTCATACTAATGCTTAAAAAGCATGTTGTTAGGAGTCACACATTTTTAAAGTGTCTTTTTTAAATTAAATTATTATTATTTATTGTTAAAATAAAAATTATTAGTATTACTATAATTTAAACTATGCATTTGAAAATGTAAGCTATCTAAACTAGTTGCTTAAATACTTCCCAAAACAGTATTTCTATCTTGTCAGTGGAACAGGACTTCCACATTAATTGAGATTCTACCTCCACAAATGACATCTGGTAATCAGTTCTTCAGTACTAAAAGAATGAGTTAGCATGCAGTGGTAATGTAACATGTAAACGACTTCATTCTGCAGCGTAACTGCACTCAAACTGACCCAGCGGTGCTGAAATGAAAATTTACAGCTTCCAATCAGAGTGGGATTAGCACACACTGTGTGCTAAGCTTTGTTGCTGAGTTTACAGTTAAAACCTGAGGCATTCCCAGTTTTAAGATTTACCTTTGGATTGAGGTGAATTTCACATATAACTCACATGCCAATAAATATTTATGGAAAGTTTAGTTAATTAGCTGCCTAGTCAAAAGAAAGCAAATGACAATCATTATGAGCAGTCAAAACCCCAGAAAGTAACAAGGTAATGAACAATTAAACCATGCACCTCCTTCCTTTTGTACCAGTGGAAAATGTGATTGGATCTCTGTATTTATTCACTTAAAATTGCTACAGAAGGAAATACAACTTGCAATAGGCTCTGCTTCAAGCAATAAATAAAACAAACATCTCAAGCTAAGTATACGTCTACAGCTCTAAGATCATGAGACTATACAAACATTACCTACTGCAATTTCTCTTTTCACTGCTTGTGGTGGAAAGTAAAGGTATTATTTCTGTTCCATCACAATACTCCATGATTTCTTACTGATGCAGAAATGCAAATTCATTTTTGAAGATGCAAGTAGCATTATCCCTCTTCAGCACTGTGGATTACTGTCTAACCAATTAGTAATGGTCACTTTGTATAGGGTTTTCCTTGCTAAATTTATGTAACTATTTTTTGCAAACGTATTCTTCTGAGCATCTTTTACACACAAACACCCAGACACATGCATAAAAAAAGATATGAGATGTCAACTGTTATCTAAGGTCAAGAAATACAGGACTGAACTTAGGGAAGAAGACTTTTGCTGTCCCTTGTAACAGCAGGTTCCATATCTTTAAGTCAGACATTAGAGGACAGTTTGAAACCAACATATATGTTAATATTCTCCTCCTGAATTGAACAGAACTTATCCTAAAGCAAAGAAAAAAGCAAAGACAAATCCAAGTCCAAAATCATTTGTCACCACAGTTGCTTTCAAGTATCTCCTCACTACTGGGAACTTCATTCATAAAACTGAGTGCATTCATTCATGTTCCATGCTAATAGTTATTTAGTTATTAGCTAATGGCATTAGATACCACTGGTAATGCTAATAACTTTTTTACAGTTGAAACATATAAAACCAAACCAAAACAAAAAGCCCAAACACAGTTATCAGTGACACAAAAGCATAAAATCGAAATCACACATAACATGGTACTGTCAATTATTAGTTTTGATGCCACATGAAATTTTATTTCTTCTCAGACTGAGTCTTTCTTAAAACTCCACCCTTAGAGAGAAAGCCACTTACCATAATTGCTATGTCCCCTCTTCAGTACAAGTAGAATTTCATCAATTTGAGCAGTAAAATTTTTATAAAATGCTTTCCCACCAAAATCTTGCCAACTGGAATTCCATTTTCTGCACTTGCTGTATCTCTGACGAAGAAAACTGCAGTAATTTCTAAGGCCTCTTATTCGATATATTTAGCACAAAACCACTGAAAGTGTAAGACACTCACTTTCAAACACTGCTGAATAAATTGCTGTTTACACAATTCTCAACACAAATAAGTTCAGTTTATTTTTGGCTATGACATCATTGATCTATTTTTTGCTCTCCATAAAAACTCACAGATGTCTACGCCATATCCTCTTTAAAATGAGGAAGGTATGTTTATTTTTTCACATTATGCCATTTTAAAAGAGGTTTTCTTTCAGATAGCTTGTCCATTCAAATCTCATAAAAAGTGTTGGAAAGCACACCACCCATTTAAATTCTTTAATGGAGTCGTGTTTTGAGAAGATCAAGTGTGTGGGACCAAAAACTATATACATAGAGGGATTTTGTTACCTATTTTGTCATAGATTTGTTTCTGTCTGAGAAATAAGTTATTATTCTGTGCTAAGAACTGCAATATCTACAAACAGATAAAACAACAAATTAGGAAGCAAGCCTTGAATCTCATGTGTATTCATATGTGCAGCAGTAGACACAATGGAAATATTCAGGCATGTGGAAACAATATAAGGTGCTCTAACATTATTATATGAAATATAAAATGTACAAATTATTCATATTCAGTTACTACCATCTTTCTATAAAATTTACTGTAGTTCAGCCACAGGTCATTTGAGTCAAACAGGAATCGCCAGGGGGAATGGCCTATGGTCAAACTAGATAATCATAAACGTTTCTTTAAGCCTTAAAACTCTATGAATCCATTTTAAAGCTGTTATAAATCTGGAGAGTTACATTAAAGCCTCATGACCAATAAACACAAATGCATCTGTTTAATTCTCTTTTAAGATGTTGTAAGTTGTTATGCACTAGAGAAATCCAAAATGAATACTAACAGATATAAACAGAGCTACAAATATAGGTATTTTATCATGTTTTCAAAGCATTTTCTTCCCATATGTATTCCATATAGCAAAACTCAGCACTTTCAAATTATATGTGCATTTTCTTCTGTTCTCAAAGGTTTTTGCTTTACTTTTAAGTAGTGATCATTTTACAGAGTGAAATGAACAGGGTTCAATTACTGATTCCTACGGGAAGTGGCTTCTATTCAACTGTGAACAAGTAATAACTCTGGTGAGCCTGATTTCTGGTGAGTCTCTCTGCCTTTTACTTTTTAACCAATTAATTATGCACAGTGCTTGCATAGTGGACCCTTATTAGACCTGTACAAATACTTAAGCATGGGTACCCTTGAATTCCTGTTGTTGCAAGTTTAATCAACACCTTGTCATATAGAATCAAATTCATTTTCAAAGGATCTAAATAAACACCACCATTTAATTGTTCATGTTATCAGACAAGTAACTGCTCATCAAATAAGTGTGTATCTGTGTTCCTACTCTCTTCATTGGGTTAATGGTGATTCAATATATTTAGAGCTGGAAGCTACTTTTCTAAGCTTAAACATTTGAATGAAAAATGGGCAATTCAGCTACATCTCCCTTGGCAAAACAATCCATTTAATCAGTGTTATAGTTTGTATCTAGACAGTAGGTTTTAATCGGAGTATCTATCTACTAATTCTAAACAGGAGAAAGTAGCAGGAGTAGAGGAAGTAGTGGGATTCATTGTATCACTGCTGAGTCAGGTTATTTCCTGTAACTATCCATCATAGCACCAGAAGCAGCAGGCAGATGCACACTTACTTCCAAGGAGATCACTTTTTCCCCTAAGGATTCTAGTGTTGGATTGAGACAACATCTGTTCCACTACTCCAAAAAAAGATTTAGTATCTTCTTTTGTTTAGTTCTGCATAGAAGTGCAGCTATTTTAGACTATCATGTAGTTATATCCTCTAAAATTTGTCATGGGCTTGGTACTGAAATTATGGGCTTCAGTGACAGGTGAAATAAAAGTCACATGTCTTACACAGGCAGTTTGGTGAAATGAATAAGATGGTATCTCTTTGTCTTGTACAAAGACAGAGTAGGCTTGTGAATAAGGTCTGTCAGGACACGTGCTTCCCTTTGAAAGACTTTCTACTGTATCCACCATCTCTGATCCACCACTGAATCAGCGTGTGCTATGTCATGACACTGTTATCAGCAACACATACTTCTGTACACACATACATTATTGCATTACATCATTATCTGATTCTCTGATGTTGTAACAAACATAAGAAAACCTAAAAGAAACAATTTTAAAGTTACTTGTTCCATTCAGACAGCTTTAGGTCTAGTTTTTTTTCAGTAATCAATCTTTTCTAAAGAGATAATCTACCATACTTTTAAAGTGCCTGAAGTGAAACAGTATGAATCCTGTCCTAACTGAACAAAAAGGCTAAGATTTAGCCTTCTGGGTATTAACTAGAGAAATGCAAATCTATTACTTACTTTAAAAAAAAAAAAATTGTAGGACAATAAACTATTGACTAGAATTCCACTGAATTTAAGATGCTTGCTAAATCTCTGTATTCTATGAATTTTTAAAACAAAGTTTCTTAGATACATTCCTGACATCACATATTTCATACTGTTTTTTTTTTTCTATTGCATGTGCCAGTGAAACTGATTTTGTAAATTTAGAAAAATATTTTGGTCTGCAACATCAATGAATGAACAGAAGGAACAAAGATGTATCAGTAGTATCGTGTGGTTTTCTTTTTTGTTTTTGTACTGACATTTTTTCTAAGAGATATCAGATAATTTAATTTAAAAATACTGAAACTCTACTTTGAAGTGATCCTTTCAAACAGATTGTACTCTTCATAGAACACTCATCTACACATCCTTTCATAGCTTTTCTTCAGTGTCAGGATCACTGTTACTAGAAGCCCTCATCTGTATATGATCTCACAGCAGCAACATATACACAGAGTCTATGCTTGCAGATTAATAATTGGATTTGATTGAAGAAGTAATTTTCTGGATCGGATTATAAAATTGGCCAGGACTAAAGAAAGAAACTGCACAGACAATATAGGCCAAAAATAATGATTATCTAGAAATGTTTGGAAAACTCCAACTGAAAAGTGATTTGATATCTTTTTACTTCTAAGGAAAAGAATTAAGCATAGTAAGAATATATGGAAATGGTGACTAATAGTGGGTCACTTTACCTTTAATAACAATAATGCCCAATGCATACACTGATATCTTATTTCAGCAAAATACAAAAGTTTATTTGAAGTCAATGGAACTACTCAGATTGTGATTTAAAGCACATCTTTATGAATGCTGTCAGAGAAGCACAAATGTTTATGATTATGTACAATCAAAAATTAAATCAGTGACAATCCTGTAATCATGCATGTGTATTTGCACGAATATACACATACGTGTGCATGCAAACACACCCATATACTTATATATATATATATATGTAAGCATACACAAACTCCTAATTATAGGACATAGAAGCACTTTGGGGATAATATTTAGAACCATGAGATCTGTGTGGACTAAGTCTTATTCCCACTGTGAATATGTCGATTTTTGAGTTTCATTGGAAGATATTTAATAGGAATGCTTGCTATTTTCAGGGCATATCATAAGAATAGCCACAGCAGGTCAAAACAAAGATAGCCTGTTATCCTGTTTCCAGCAAAAGCTACAAGTGCATAAGTAAGAGTATTAAAACAAAGCAATTATATACTTTCCCTGGACATTCTTCCAGCTCCCTGGAAGAATTGCTATCTGTGGAAATGACTTCCTGAACTAGAGCTAATATCTGTCTTTAATAGCCCTTGATGGAGTTTTCTTCCTCATATTTACCTAACTGTTGTCTAAACCAAAGCAAAATTTAGCTTCCCCAACATCCCATGACAAATATTTTCACAGCCAAATTAAACTTTTTCTGAAAATGTCTTGCCTTTGTTTTAAGCCTGTCACCTTGTACCTTAAATTTCATGGCCCCTCATTTTTGTATTAGAAGAAACAATTGACCCCTGTTCCTCTTTTCTCTGTCTCTCAAGATTTTACAGGCACTTAAACTTTTCCCCTTCATTACATATTTTCCTAGCTGAAGAACTGTCATATATTTAGTTATTTCTTTTATTATCGTTCTCTTACTTTATGACAGAAATGTGAACAAATATTGAAGATATATCTGCATAATGGTTTTAGCAGTGGTCAATTTTTATTTCTCTCCTAATAATTCCTAATATTTCATTCAGCCTTACCATTATCCAGCAGTCGTCAGATGTCCCCACAGATCTAGCTATGATAAGGCTACTGTGATGGAGTTATTTCTCTCTTGAATAGTAATAATCAATTACTGCATGTAATCAAGCAAAAGCTAAATATATAAAGCTGGAAATCCTTTTTTTTTCCATGTTAGTTGCTTTACTTTTATCATCATCTAATCTCACCTGCCAATTGTATAGCCCAGTCTTTCAATAAGATGTAACTTTTTACTAAGAGACTTA
Source organism: Forpus xanthops (assembly GCA_032466535.1). Lineage (NCBI taxonomy): Eukaryota > Metazoa > Chordata > Aves > Psittaciformes > Psittacidae > Forpus > Forpus xanthops. The sequence continues at coordinate 6,796 of JASSUY010038852.1, forward strand.
ATTTTCAGTAACATGAACAAGAGAATTTTAGTTAATATAAAATTAGGTAGATAAGCATAAGCTTATGCTCTTAGAGAGACCAGGCATATGGAAATTAATAATCAAGTTAGATACAGGTATCAAGATTTGAGTATGCCAATTCTGGAATGTCGGATTACTCTCAAAAAAAAACTTAGTTATACTTCTCAAGACCAAACCTTTTATTTTATATCTCTTTTGGCAGCCAAGGAAAGATCTTCAGTCAGTGCCTGCTTTAGCTGATCAGCATAATGTAGCATAGGCCTTTGTAAAACCTTATTGATTTATACTAGTAAGAGCAGATCCTGATATGGACAGGGTTCCCAAATTCTCTTTTCCTCAAGAATGATTCACCATTTAAAATATTTATAGTCAATTTATGACTATTTTCTGACATCAAAACGTATAATCATTCTCTAAGGACCTGTTTACACGATCCACCTCCCATCTGAGATCAGACAAGTATTTGTTAATAAATGGATGTAATATAGTTCTGGACTTTCTTCCACATAATTTATTTTATTTTTTTCTAGAGAATATAACCTCAGAGGTGGTAAACAAAATCCTGATAATAACTTGTTTCTGGTTGTCGGGCTATTTTCTGATTTTTGTTTATTTTTGGTTTTGTTTGGGGCTGATGTTTGGTTGTTTTGTTTTACTTTTTAGAAAAAAAAAAGAAAAAAAGGAAATATTCAATATTTTAAGGTAATATTCTGGAAGAGCACATTTCAGATTCACAGTTATGTGTCTGACACAAATGCTCACATCATAAATCTGACCTTATAAGCACAGTGGGAAAAATATCAGATAAAACTTTGGTAGCATTTTCCTTGTTTTCTTAGATTTCCTGAAGAAAGATAAATTACTTTTGCATAGCAGTATTTAAATCAAAGCCCATTATTGTCAGACTTCCCCCAGAAAAAAGCTGCTGAGCCCATTGTTTTCAATATCCTATGACTTCTCTTTTTCCCATAAAATTAAAATGTTCAGGAAGTGCTCTGACTGATTCAGTAAGTGGTTTATTTCTCCCACAAATCAGTGTTGAAACATGTTTCAGCAATGCTAGGGAAGGCTTCTGGCTGATGACGGTACTGTGACTTGAATGGAACTTAAAACTGAAGTTTCTACTGATATGAAGCACTTCAAAATCTAAGAAAACAAACTACTAATTTCATAGGCTTTGCATCCGGTTCCAAAATAATTCCAATCTTCAAAACAACACTTCGGTTTCACAGAATCCTAGAATGGTTTGGGTTGAAAAGGACCTTACGATCAGTGAATTCCAACCTCCCTGCCATGGACAGAGATGCCTCACACCAGACCAACCTGGCTTTGAACAGTGCCAGGGATGGAGCATTTACCACTTCCAGTGCCTCACCACCCTTACAGTAAAGAACTTCCTTATATCCAACCTGAACTTCTCACATTTAAGTTTAAACCTGCCACCCCTTGTCCCATCACTACAGTCCCTCATGAAGAGTCCTCAGCATCCCTATAGGCCCCCTTCAGATATTGGAAGGCTGCTAGGAGGTCTCCACACAGCCTTCTCCAGGCTGAACAGCCCCAACTCTCTCATCTTATCTTCATAGGGGAGGTACTCCAGTCCCCTGATCATCCTCGTGGCCCTCCCCTGGACTTGTTCCAACAGTTCCATGTTCTTTTTATGTTGAGGACACCAGAACTGCACACAATACTCCAAGGGAGGTCTCACAAGAGCAGAGTGGAGGGGCAGGATCACCTCATGTAACCATTAAAAATGAAAATAGGGGGAGGGGAAGACTGCCAGAGAGCTGGTGTTAGAAACATGCCATTAGAGCTAATGAATGCATTTTGCAAATACATGCTATTGGCCTTCCCTAAAAAAAAAAAAAAAAGAAATTACAGCATTCCAGGTAAATATTTTCTAACATAGCTACCTTTTTGACCTTGTATTTTTCATTTTCTAAAGTTAAGTCACAGTGTAAAAAGCCACATCCATAACACCAGGTGTTTATTTTCCTCCTTTGTTTCCTGAAAGGAGTTAAGTATGCAGAGCAGTTGTAGAAAAGGCAGCATTTAAGTCACAATACAAAAGGACTTCTACTGTACTTTGACAATAGCATTATAAGCAAACAGGAGGAAAACATGAACCTTGCCATTTCATGACGTCAAATGTCCAATAATTGTATGTTTAACCACTTCAATTTGCTTTGATATCATCCGAATCAGATGATATGGTCAAAGGGGAAACAATTAGCATCTTAAGTGATAAGGGCACAATGGTAGGACAGTAGAAAGCTATGAAATTGGATTGGATTCAAGCTGAAAATTGTTTTACTGTGGAAGTATAGTGATCTCTAGAGACTACTCTTCAATTGAAAATCATTTTCCTGTTTATAAATATACATCACTTGAGGTTGGGTTGTTGGGTTTTTTTTGTTCAAAGTTATTATCTTTTGAAAATTATTTTGGCTTCTGGGAGTTATTGAACTTATTTAAGACAACAGCTTTCTCTTTAAATTGCAATCCAAACCTATTTGTAATTATATAGTTTTACTCCCTTTCTGACTTCAACAATTAAAAATGGAAACAGGCATTTCACTGAGATGATTCAGAATTTTAATCCTACAGTACCACGGCATCAGTTTTCAAGGAAAACAAATCTTACTATGGGAAACTCAAGTGTTAACTGCCAGGAAATAACCAATTTTACACTATAGCTGTTGAAAATGTGCTTTAAAAACACAGCAGAAGAAAACCCATTGTTATTTATCTGTAAAGATGTTCTATGTCCTTTCATTAAAAACAGTGCAGCAATCATTGAAAAGAAAAAAATCTTGAATAATATTGGGCAGATTCTGAGCCTACTTACAGAGTATTGACTGCATAGGCAAACACTTCAATATAACATAATAGTCATACCCTTTTATTCTTGCTCAAATAGAAAGTTGTGCAGTCATTTTGCTCCCAATATTTGTACCATTTCCCCAAAAATACTCCATCTTAGCAATTATCAATCCAGTTAACTACAGGTGCATATGGTTGTAGACAGACTAAATGAAAAACGGTACTGCGATTTAGATAGAATGAAGAAATGGGGCTTCTGATCTTAAGAAAAGCATGTACTTATTAATTCACTTTCTGCACATACATCTTGTGCCTGACAAAATGTTGTTATATATCATAATAAAGTATCAGAGTAGTATAAACTGGATCTGCAATGCATATCAGAGACAGGGAGGAGTCCAAGTCACCTATATACTCAGCAAAATTAGAAGTCTACCCTCCTTCAAACTCCCAGGAGAACACGAGCCTTAAAAGCAGATGGAATTTTTACTGTCTTGTAAAGAGATTAAAGGATCCTGGTCTCATAAACATTCAAAACCCTGATAAAAAAGAGTGCACATGCTGCATTCAGAGAATTAATTGCATATTATTAACACTTCATAGAACACCTACTGGAGAAAAGCCCAATGGAAATATTGCTTTTGGTTTTCAGCTGTTTATATTTTTTTCCATAAGACTATTTTCTTCATATTCACCTCCCTAATAACTGCAGTGAATCAAATTCAACTCCAATTTACATCCTTCACTAATCTACTGAATTGAATGATCCAGTTCCAGACCTGTTATAACAGAGTATGTCCAGTAGAGTTCCATATACTTCGATCAGGACCGGATTCAACCATTAGTCTATAAACAGCTCCTGCAAGACTTGTTCATATAACATTTCACCATTATAAATAGCCAGATAAAAATAACTATTTGACCCAAGTGTTGTTTGTGGATTAAGTTTTGGATAGAAACATTTCCTCCCATTCTGTTTGTGACTGAAATAAACAGATATTTATAGTTTGTGCAGGCATGCAGAAAACCAGTTAAACAGAAGTCAAACAGAAATAACATCTACAGGCTGTTTCAAACCACCAACATCTATTTCATCAACAATGAATAGTTCTCATGAGAGAGTCTATGGGTAGCAGCCAAACTGATAAAACTTGGTACACGAGGCACAGATCCAGCTGTTATTCACTGGAAAATATCATCCTTCAATAGCCAAACAAGACTTTGAACTTGCAAGTTCTCCATAAACCTAACTAAAGCAAAAATTACTATAACACCTAGAAGCATCCTGATAAGCAGAGGGAATGAGAATTTCAATTGAGAACATGAGATGATGATGAGGACTGGAAGAATTTGAGATAAATTATTTCATGTGATCCCTATCTGTCTGCACAGTTTAGGGCTGCTCTGTTCTCTTTCTTGTACAGAAGACTTTTAATATTCCACTGCTTCATTTGCTGCAGAAGGCTGGAGTGTGCAGGTTTATTCTTAATATGCAGGTACAGTGAAAATTCATGTGCAGTGCAACTTTGGCACTCAGGAGTCTGATGTTTCCAGAAATACCTTCTGGACCTCGTAAGAATCCACAAATCACGTTCTCTACTCAATATGCTTGCGGTCAACCATGAAACAAGTAAACACTTTCATGATGCCTGGGCTGTTTCATAAAGCTTTCTTATAATGTTTGGCATCTCTCACTTAAGATCTTTTTATCTTCTTTACCATAATGAGAAATATTTGTTATACTATGTGAGCTAAGCTATGTAATTAAAGGAACTGAAAGTCAGAGGAAGTAGTACAAATGATTTCTTGAGTAAGACAATGGAAACCTGCCCTAAGGAATTAGCTGGTAATGCTGACTTACACAGTCTGTATACACTGGGCAAGTCACTCAAAGCAAAGTTTTCTAAGTGACCACCCAGTGTGTGTTCTTCATGCATGGCAGGAGTAACTGAAATCAGTGGAAATGGTGCTTTTAATGTGCAACTATATTAGAACTGCTATGATATGATACAGTGCTATTATAAAACAGGATACCCAGAAAAAACAAGCCAGTACTGTCAAGCCGTGCTCCTTGAACTAGGAGATTCTTTTGACTCTTTTTTCTACATATGCAGTTTTGTATCTGTAAAACTGAGATAATGGCAATCTATCTCCCAAAAGTTTGATTTAAATAAATTCATTATGATGAGAGACACCAGTGTGATAACAATGAGCACTGTGAAAAGCTCAGGAGGGAATCGATGTTCATACAAACAATTCTAGTAATGTGCTGCAAATAAGTGTGCCTATTGAACAGCAAGAAGAAATTAGAACTGCTTATTAGCTGAGTGTAAATTAACTGTAATTTAGAGTAGGCTGTTAAAAATCCAGGAGCTGGCATGATAGTACAAACCCACCCTATGAGGGTATAAGAACATACTTCAGGAATGTAAAGACTGCAGCCTGCAACCTTTCTGCTTTTCTTTTCAAAGGCAACTACTTAAAATTCTATTAAAAAATGAAGCATATAAATGCAAAGTTTCATATTTCTAAACAGAAAACACCCCATACAAGACCACTTTGCCTTTCACAGGAGGGACTTTTTAGAGACCCAACTTCCAGCTGCACCTTTTTCAAGATAGTATCTTTCTCCCATTTTCTACATGTGTATTTCTATAAAATACTGGCTACTGGCCAAGCCTAACACTTGGATAAGATTTCTAGTGATTCTTGAAAACTTGACAGAAAAGCTGAATCAAGGAGAAAATCTGCTTCAGAACTGAATATGGCCTATACAAGTTGGTGTTAGGCAACTGAAGATATTCTAATGTGTAACTCCAACAGTTTCAAGTATCCTTTCCATCAGCTTGCTAAAAAACAGTAATTATCTCCTATAGAATCTCTTATGTGACAGTGAAGTCGGCTTTAGATGGGAGAAGCTAGAATCTTGTACTGTACCTAGTAAAAAAAAAGGGAAATTTTGTCTCCTCCCTCTACCCTCGACCTTGCACATCTCCATGCTTCCTACTCTCAGCTCCTGAATCTGGCTGCACAATCCTGACTGCTCCTTCCTATCAGCTCTGGTGTTTACTTACTTGATGCCTCAGCAAAGCCATTTAACTCACTACCAGCAACACACAGTTCCTCTCTAAAACCACCCTTAGTTACAAAAGGACGTGGACTGAGCATTTCAACTGCCACAGTAAGTAGTAGCAAAGCACATCGAAATGGGGAGAAAAGAAGGTGACATGGGGCAGAGGTTGTGATATGTTGCTGGTCAATGAGAAACTTAACATGAACTGGTCGTGCGCACTTCCAGGCCAGAAAGTCAACCGTATCCTGGGCTGCATCAAAAGAAGCGTGACCAGCAGGTCAAAGGAGGTAATCCTGGCCCTCTACTCAGCTCTCATGAGACCTCATTTGGAGTATTGTGTGCAGTTCTGGTGTCCTCAACATAAAAAGGACATGGA